>QLOD02000038.1:23813552-23885932 GCA_003260245.2 Sideroxylon spinosum | reverse complement strand
CTTTCACACATGTTTTCAACAATCTCCCCCTCATGTGTGAACCATGCATTTGGCCTCACTCCTCCTCGATTTGATCCACTTGACTCCCCCTTAATCCATGATCATTTAATGTATATTGGGTTCATGTGATGTGAAGTGGACTCTGTGGATACTCTCCAACGGGTTGGGCCTACACGTGTGCTGGAAGACCTCTTAGACGGATCTAAACTCCAACACAGTCTAATTTTACATAAAATATTATTAATATATATATAATTATTTAAACATCTGGATTGCTTTAGATCCATGAGCAGAGACTCTGCCTTTTTAAAAATTGACGTTGATATGCAATTTGCTCCCTCCGTATTTTCAAATTATGCGACCCAACTCCAAAACTACCCGTAAAAACTTTAATGTTTCTTTAGTTATATATATAATATAGAGTCGCCTCTTTTCATTGGGCTATAGTTAAGAAATGTGAGTATTGAATTGTAGCAGCTTGCATACCCTAATTATAATGAGTTGAATAATTTGCTCAACAAATAATGAGATTCATAGGTTCGTTCATTAATCTGACTCATCTGAGCTATAACAAAGAGTTTCATGGTTAGGGTCAATCTGTATTTTCAAGATGGATTTAAATGATATAAAGACAGTGCAAGTGTTTCCAGCTGAATGCATGAAAGGCTATATATGTAAGTCCTGCTTGGGTGAGGGCAAAACACCCCTCTAAATTTTATATCCGTGGGATCCACCTTTTGCAATGGTTTGGCAAACCATTTCCCCCCCTTTTCCTTCCCCCCCTCTTGCTATTCCCCCATCCGTGGGCTTTTCCCGGATAACTTTTGGACAGCTTTGAGGCTAGCCAAAAATTATCCGGCTTTAGACCTCTGCTTTTTGACGTTTTTAACATTCGTTATCTCCTTATAAATTTTAAAAAATGTGATATTTATAAATAAATTTTTATAAATTTAATTTTTTAAATAAATTTATAAAAAATCAAAATTTTAATAAATAAATAATATAGCTTCAAATTGTTCAAAAATAATTAAATTGAGTTGGTTTTGTAATTTAATATTTAATTTAATGGGTAACAAAGTTTAGGATACCATAAGGGCAAAAGAGTCATTTGATTACTTTTTCCATCATTCACCTCCTCTTATATATAAAATATCCAAACTAAGTTAAAATTTATCTCTCTCCCTAAACATCACATCGATGTGGGCCAACCCTCTAAAAATAATACCCCCTCTAAAACTTATCCCTTAAAATTTTAGCACCATCCAATCGGCCCTTAAATGAAAGAATCATATCGGATGAGCTAAGGTTAGAGCTTTTCCATATGAGTTGGTGATCCATTATTTATGTTATCTATTTGGTGTACACGTAATGGTTTTTTTTGTTTCTTTCTTTCTTGCCATTTTTTTTTCATCATATGTATATTTATATGTTTAGAAGGGGAGTTTTGTGCAACGGTTGAGTTATCGTTGTGTGATCTAATGGTCATGAGTTCAAATCGTGGAAATAGTCTCCTGTAATGCAAGGTAAGACTGCGTACGATACACCTAATGTGATCCGACCCTTCTCCGAACCCTACATAGATAGGAGTTTCATGCACGGGCTATCTTTATGTATATTTATATGTCAGATACATTTGGATATGTTAGATTATTGTTACTAGACAACAATGATGGTCCGTGTTTGACTTTCTGTAATACATGGCACGGTCAAAAATCTGTCTTATGCTTCAAATTTGAAATTATTGGCGACAAAATATGACCCATCACGCCTATGAAGAAGCAGTACTACGTGAGGAGGAGTCGGGTACAAAGCAATTTCTCACGTAGCGCCAAGGTCGATGTTGAAACTAATGCTAATAATTAAAATAGGCATAATCAAAATTTCTTTTACCATATAGTTGTAATTTTAGTTGAAAGAAAATTATAAAGATAGCAAACCTCGTTTTTTAATTTTAGTTGAAAGACTTAATTATTTGGAATTAAATTGATTATAAGGCCTTAATTTTGCAGGATAGCTTGTTCGGTCTTATTAAAAAAATAATCTCATTATTTTAGACTTGTTATATTATACACTTTTTATTCTACGGGATATAATCTCTCTTCTACTTAAATTATAATTAAAATTTAATTTGAAGATCTTATCGAATTTAAAAATATATTCAAATTAAACATAACTTTTTAAACTAAGCTTTAGTTGAGGTAAAATTGACTAATTTAATTGTCTTATACAAATTTAAATTTATTTAGCTGAATTTAAAATGAGTTTGAAATTAAATTGATTATAAAATTAATTCAAATTTTGACTGAATAATTATTTCGTTTGGGAAAAAAAACTAACTTTTTTGTAATTGGGTAGTAGTTAGTTACTAAAAAACTAGTTTTTTATGTTTGAGAAAAGAAAAAAACTAGTTTTTTAAATTTTTATTAATTTGACATTTTTACCCTTGAAATTTTAAAAGAAGATTAAAATATAAGAGGGTAACTTTGATAATTTAAAAAAAAACCAAAAAAATAATGGCTAATAGCTGAACTATTAAATACTTCTACCCAAACGGAGCCTTATTATCCCAAAGTTAGCAAATGTGAGAGTGAGCTAGTCAGTGTCAGATTTATTAACGCCAAAGTCCGACAAATTTGAAAGAATCTCTGGTAGATTATGGACCAACAAACTAAGCCAGTGAGCTTGTTTGGTGGGTAAAGTTTTGTTAATTTTACACAAAAATGTGTGTTTGGTGTATCAAAAAATAACAAAAAAATAGTTAAAAAAATATGATTTGAAAAATTTTTAAGTGTTTAGTCCACATGTCCTAAGCTGCGTTTTTTTTTTATTTTTTTGAAGAATAATAGTAGAATTCCCGTCTCGACAAATTGAATTTCTGTTTGAACGGTTTTAAAATTTTATATCAACGAGTACTTTATTGATAGGTGACGTGACATATGCTAACGAATCTTTTCATTATTGTTGCTGAGTGAAATCCATCCAAACAGATTGTGGCTTCGCGTTAGGACGATTTCGAATAGAACTGGGAAGGACAAAAAAGGGCAAAATGTCAAAACGATTTCTATGATTCATCAGAACGATTCCGAAAAATTATCACGATTGGTGTCATTAGGAAGTTTGGGAGTCTATGATGAGAATAGTAAAAAAATTTTTGCTATTTGATTTACCGAATTCTAGTTATCGATCTTTTTTTTTTAAGGTATTGAACTTTTTTTCAAATTCCGAGAAGATAAAAAGGTGTAAAAATATAATAGAGGTTTTCAGAGATTTTTAACAAATTTTGTTGCACCAAATGGGCTCAAAATTGAAACCAGTTATACAAATTTAGATATTAAGTGTTTAGTAAACTTTTGTAAACATTTAAAAAAAATATATAGCTTTGTATTTGTCCCCCAAAAAAAAAAAGTTAGAAAGGATTAAAAAAAATGGTATAGATTAACTTTTTTTTTTATAAAAATTAATAAAACAATCACCACCTACATATATGGAGAAAATGGAGAGAGCGATGCGAGCCATGCAAAAATTTGATTGGAAAATAAGAAGATAGGGATATAAATTGTATTATAAATTAATATATGATATTATATATAATATAAAATCATTTTTATTTTTTTAATATTTGATTGATAAGATTTATGTTGAATCAGAGACTGTACATTTTATAAAATATATACCGGCATCGTTTGGAATTTTAAAAAATAATACAAAATTTTATAAATCTTTATAAATATAAATTATAAAACTATAAAATTTAAATTTTTTATTTATTGAACAAAACACGAGTTACTAATTTTTATTTATTGAACAAAACACGAGTTACCAACTTTAAACAATTTATACAACTCGAAAAACACATATTATATCGCACGGCGATAATATTATATACTTTCATTTCAGAGGATTCCTTTCTGATTTGGAATCAAAAAATTTTAAAAATAAAATACAATTTTTTTGAATCAGACTAACTATTTAAAAATTAAAATAATTTTTTTTTAAATAATTTATCTTATCCTCGTTCCCAAACTCATGAACCAAACAAACAAACCGGTATTCTCTGTGGGGATCGATGATTAATCAAAACCCATTTTCCATATCGGGCTCTGCAAATCTGCACAGCGACGACTGGACATTGGCACGACGCACTAATATGCCAAGCCTCGCCCATTTGGTGATGAGTAAAACTAGAAGATAATTGCTCCATGGCGATCTCCTGTTCAAATAATTTTTCTTCCATGCTTCCGTTTTGCTTCGTGTCGGCTCTTACGTTATATATATATATATTTGTTAACTCAAGGTTTCCGAACCGGTTTAAGCATAATCAATAAGGATGACCATTTTCAACAGATCTGTTCGAATCTGATTCATTACTCAAGCAGATTGGATATAAAATTCGAATTTTTTCTTCTTAGAAATCGGATTGGATTTGATTTTTGTTTTTGAAAAAAATTCAAATTCCTAAATGGATATAGACCATCCTAATAATTTGATATCCAATCCAAATTTGTACTGATTTGTCTCAAAAATATTCGAACGGATCCAAAATAGACTCATTTGAATCTGGATGCTTTTTGGAGGTTGGAGAAATTGCAATTAATAATTTTGTTATGAAATATTTTATTTTGTATTTGTTACTTTGAGTTAAGAAAATATTGATATATTTGTAATTATGTATGTTTATTATGTATCAATATTGGTTTTTAATTTTAATTTTTTTCTTTTTGTGTTTTGAGATTTTCTTTATTTTGAGTTAAAAATATTTAAAATGATTTTTTGTCTTTTTGCATTTCTTGTATATACTGATTTTTTGTTTTCTAAAATAGATTTTCAAATATAAGAGAAAAGATGTGTTTTGAATTATTTTTTTTTTGTTTTATAAACATAAAAAATAAAAAATGATTATATCAAATGACACCCTAATATATTTGGATTCTTGAGGAGTTTAGAAGCACAATTTTTAGTTACTTTTGATATTTTTTTTTTGCCAAAAACTACTATTTGTAATTTTTGGTATGTTTAGTGACATAAGTAGCAACTTTTAGCAATTTTTTTATATCTTTTGAGTGTTTGATAAAATTTTGACAATTTTTGATAATTGTTAATAATTTTAAGTAATTTTTATTAACTTTTAATATTTTTTAACAACTTTTATCAACTTTTGATTTGAGAAGTTACTATAACAGAGTAAAAAAGTGACAAAATTTAGTATTTTACCAAACACTCAATAAATAAATTTAATACTCTTATTATTTTTTTTTTTAAATTACGTTGCCAAGCACTATCTTTGCCTATATTACCAATACAAATTGACTATTTCGAAATCCGAATGCGACCTCTGGTTGCGATTATCGAGCACCGACAATAAAAAAATATTACTTTATTAAAATTATTCTTTTATAGAGTTTGCAATTAAATAATATAATAATAGTATTTATATAATTGAAGAACATTTTAGTAGTTTTTTTTTTCTCTCAAAAATGATACACTTCGGATAAGAAAAATATTCGTACCCACATTAATTATTCATCTATTATGGGAGGATATGGAGGTATTATTAGATGGGACAAGGATAAAAATAAACATTTTAAGTAATTCGTATACCATTGCAGAGAGAATGATAGTTTCCAACGTGCCTTTTCCCATAACTCTTTGCATGCCCATTTATATATTAATTATAATTATTTATCTAATATAAAAAAATAATATTTTATTATTTATTGGTGAAACTAATGTCCCATATAACATTGGTACGTTTGATTGACCGCCTGGGATTGAAGATTCCGTACTGAGGGTACGGGTAAAACCTAGTATAATAATATGTTAATAAAAAATGTATAAAATTTTACATGCCCATTTATATATTAATCATATTTATATAATAATATGTTGATAGATATAACATTATTTAATTTTAAAAAATGTATAAAATTTATTTTTTAATAATATTACAAAACATTACTTGATTTTAAATATGCATAGTTTTTATTTTTAATAAACATTTTATATCATTATTTTAATGTAATAAATAATTTTAATTTGTAAATAAAGCACAGGGACAAATAAATAATATTTTAATGTAGACGACAACGCAGATGAAGGCAAGAACGGGGTTGGGATTACTAAACCGGCGTGGTGAGAGAAATTTTCGACTGATGCCTGCTCTCTTCACCTACATTCCTGGAGATAATTGTGCCCATGTTACATTATTTTAATACTTGATATTGAAAATTAGGGGCATTTGGAGACAAATCTTTAGTAAAAAAATTATTAATTTTTAATTTTTGAATGTTTGATAAATCATTAATTTTTGTTATTTTTCTATTCAATTACAATAATTTCTTAATTGAAAAGTTAATAAAAATTGGTTAAATTACCGAACGTTACTAAAAGCTAGTTCAAGTATGTTATTAAAGAGTAAAAAATTACAAAATATTATTAAAAATTATTATTTATTTCATCAAATACACCAAAAATTATAACTAACAACTTTTAATTAAAAAAATATCAAAAATTATTAAAAATTATTCCTTTAAACGCAGCGTAACTAAATAAAAAAGCGAATGGTATAGCATTTCGCTGTTCCACAACCACTTAACACTGCAATGAATTTCCCATGCCTATGTGTCGATTGATTTGGGGAAACCATCCTCGTTTGATTAGTTCAGTAGAATTTCTGTTAAGTAGCTAGCTAGCCAAACACAGTACAGGTTAGTTTTCCAGCTGGAAAAATATATTAGATCTTACCATGAACAAATCGAGGGAAAATATACAGAGGAATCAATCAAATTAACCAAAAATAATTAAATGTCAGGAAAGCATTGTTTGTTCTCAGTTGGTGGTTGAGTCATCCATTATGTCATCAGATCGTCTTGATGTGAAACAATACTGATATATATATATATATATATTTATCTTTTGCATGGCTAGCTCACACCACATCATGTTAATTAATTTTTTTGCTCGTGAAGATTACCACATAATTGAGACCAAAAAACCTCTACAAAAAGCCACCAAGACCCCTTCCATTTTCCACATCCCAATCCAATGGCCTCAATCTTTCTCTTAGTCTCCTCCTTTCTCTTTATAACTCTCTTCCTCAACACTGCCTATTCTCAGACTCACCCACTCGACTCTCTCGCCCCTCGTGAAATCGAGGCTGTTACTTCAATCGTCAAGACCTCCAACTTAGGTTCCTCCCAAAATATTTCTTTCCACTACGTAGCCTTGCACGAACCCTGTAAACACGAAGTCCTTTCATGGCAATCGAACCCGAGAAAAGAACCCTTCCATTGCACGAGCCAACGTAGAAACCTACGAAATCATCGTCAGTTTGAGTGACCTTTCGATTGTTTCTTATAAAGTTTACGAAGGAAATGGCTTTCCAACACTCACTGTCGAAGATATGGATGCTTCGTATGCTGTTACACAAGCACACCCGCCTTTCCAAGAGTCCTTAAAAAAGAGAGGAATTGATGTAAAAGCGGTCCTTTTTAGTGTCTTTACCGCGGGGTGGTTTGGGGAGGAGGGTTCTTAAGGTGTTGGCCTTTCACAAAGGAGGGTCACCTAATGTGTGGGTTAGACCCATTGATGGTATAGTGGTAGTGGTTGATCTTTATAATTTGGAAGTTGTTGAATACTCGGACTTTGAGGAACTTCCAATACCAAAGCCTGAGGGGACTCACTGTGAAGCATCGCAAATGGATCCCCCATTTGCAGCCCCTGTCAGGCCTATTACCCTTGTTCAGCCTGAGGGCCATAGCTTCACCATCAATGGCCAAGAGATAAGGTTAGTCTTTAAAAAATAGACATTACACATCTTTTTCTTCCAAAGCCTATTCTAATGGTCACAAGAAAAATTATAGCATAAATGTCAAAATTATTAGCTGAATATTTTGTAACTGCTCCTCACAACTAGCAGAATTACTATAAATATATCAAAATTTTTGTAGTTAAAAAAATTCGAATATAAGTATTTGCCACTCTTCCCCTCTATTAAAAAATTACTTCATCCACTGGTTTTTTAAATAAATTTATATTTACTATTAATCTTATCGACATTATTTAGTCATTATAATTTCTAGATCTCTTGCAACTGTTTGATAACACTGATTCTATGCAATAATTAATAATGTAATTTGTTCTTTTAACTCTCGATGTTGTAACAAGACTAACTAATATTGATTTTATTCATTCATTCATTCATTCATTTATTATTATTATTATTTTTTTGGGTGAAATTTCAGGTGGGCAGATTGGGTATTTCATGCAAGGTTTGATCCCCGAGCAGGAGTGATCATATCTCTTGCATCATTCTTTGACATCAACAAAGGCCAGTACCGTAGGGTTATGTACAAGGGACATATCTCCGAGCTGTTTGTTCCTTACATGGACCCTACGGAGGGATGGTATTATCGGTCATTTTTTGATGCTGGAGAATTCGGGTTTGGTTTCTCAACAGTTTCACTCCAACCCACAACTGATTGCCCTTCAAATGCAGTCTTCATCAATGGGTACTATGCCAAAAACATGGAAACCCAGTTGAAGTTCCAAATGCTATGTGTGTGTTTGACAGGTATGCGGGTGATGTTGCTTGGAGACATACAGAGATTGCTATTCCCGGCAAAAGGGTAATTTTCATTTTTTTTTTTCTTCCACAAAGTAATGCGGTAACGTTAATATTATTGCTAGAAGGGAATTTGGATGAATTAATATTTTAAATTAATAAATCGACAATCGTACTCATAAATGTGATTGATATTTCTAATGAATTTTTATACCAGTAATGTAGGGACTATAGTGCAAAAGTTATGTAAAAGATTAACTATCTTGATACAGATTATTAAATTATTAAGAGATTAGGATTATTAAATTATTTAGACCATTAAATGATTACTAACTCGTTTGTAGAAAATTGGGTTAATCAAAACCATTAAATCATTTGAAAAATATTAAGTTGATATCAAAATTGTTAACTTTTTACACATTAGTCGCTGAAATATCTTTTGCACCTTTTCAGCCGTTGGAACCATACTTTTTCTCTTATATGGCCAATCACTTTCACCATAAATTTGATTTGCAGATAGAGGAGGTGAGGCAGGAGGTTACCTTAGTAGTTCGTTTAGTTACAACTATTGGTAACTATGACCATATCATCGATTGGGAATTCAAGAGAAGCGGCTCTATAAATGCCCGGGTAGGAAACTTAATTTTGATATATATATATATATATATATTAAGCTAGTTAATTTTAGTAATGTAGTTTTACTTTATATTATTCTTATTAATTTGTAGGTGGTACTAAGTGGCATTTTATCAGCCAAAGCTTCAAAATACACCCACACAGAGCAGATTGAAGAGGATGTTTACGGAACCCTAGTTGCTGAGAATGCAGTTGCTATAAACCATGACCATTTCCTCATGTACTATCTTGACCTCGACATCGACGGCGAAGATCATTCCTTCGTCAAGAAAAAAATGGAACCGGTGAGAACCGCGGCCGGTAGCAGTCCGAGGAAGAGTTATTGGACTGTGGTTAAAGAAACCTTAAAAACTGAAGTGGACGCGAGGATGCAGCAAAATGAGCAGGCTGACCTGGTAATGGTGAACCCTAATAAGATGACTAAGGTGGGCAACCCAGTTGGCTACAGGCTCGTTCCAGCTCCCCCTGCTGACACGTTGTATATTTGGAGTAACAGGTGCAGTGATCAAATTAATCCACTCTCTCTATAATGTCATTTTGATGAGTGGCGGAGCCGAAATTTAAATTGTTTTTTTTTTTTTTTTTTAGACTAAGCAAGAAGTTTAAAAACAAAATAAGGTGAGTTATAAAATTCTAGACTGAGTAAAGAATTTAAAGATAAAATAAAATGGTTTACAAAAATTTAGGATGAATAAATTTGAAAAAAAATATATTTTTTGAATTAAAAAAAATGAGATAAACAATGCCGGCAAGATTACACTTGCAAGATTGAGTCCAACTTGCAAGATTTTAAAAATCAACCATTATTTGTTAGGTAATGCTTTAAGATTTTCCTTTTTTTGTTGCACTTTTATTTTATTTTATTTTATTTTTTGCACCTCGTGATTCCCATTATTTTTCAATTACCATTAAACTTGTTAATGTTATTTTATAAAACCATGCCCACTAGAGAAAATTTTCAATGTAAAATCACTTGTTCCTACTTAACTATGTCTTTATGATATTGATTTTTGTACATAGGACATTTTTTCAGTGTAAAATCACTCGTTCCCCCTTAACTATGTTGTTATGATATTGATTTTTGTACATAGGATCTTTGATGTAATAAAATATGAGATAAAATAAAATAATTTGTGAGTTTATAATTTATATAGAAAGATAAAAAGTGAATAGTTTTTAAAGATTTTCTGAATTTTCAAGCACCAAACATATCCATAGAATGATTGAGTAAATTCGGGTTTAGTGATTAACATTTTGATGGTTTTGTGATTATATATATGTATATATATATGTTTTACAGGAATAGAGAAATTGAGAACAAGGTTATAGTGTTGTGGCACATGCTAGGAGTCCACCACATCCCCTCTCAAGAAGATTATCCGGTGATGCCATCACTTTCAGTAGGGTTCGAGCTGCGACCTTATAATTTCTTCGAGAATAGTGCCATAGTGAAAATGATGCCTTCTAAACCTGTGGTCGTGCCTGAATGCAACTCCATTGCAGCTGCTTCTTATTAATTAATATCCTCTATATATATATATATATATATGCATGTCTACTGAGAGTGGTGAAAATTAATAAAAAAATACATTTATCATTTCTTATGTACTAAATAATTATTATAATTATTACTGTAATTAAATAATGACCCAAATTGCTGGGTACGCAGAATCTTGGAGTGTTAATGTACCATGTGATTTAGGTGCTATGAAGAGATTACTGTATCAATTGGAGTCACTCTTTTCTTTGTAGAAGTGTTTTTGTTTTTTGTTCCTGTCTTTCTGGTACTGCGTGGGATGTTTGTTTCCGGGTATTAATTTCTTTACAGGAATTATTATATATATACGTATATATTGATATTAACAACAAAACATCACCGAAGAAGGAGGCACTCCAGAATTGAGGTTGAATCAGGAATGATTGTAAAGAGTATGAATTAGAAAGGTACTCCACATACTTAGCAAAGATTAGAAATTCAAAAGAGCAGCTTGAATCGAATTGATAAGGCCGGAGCAGTCAAAGTACCTCTAGTGGCTAGATACCAACTGGAGGAGGGCAAAGGAGACAGTATAGAGGATGCGGACCGGCATCTGGGCTCATCAGGATTGTAATCCGAGTGATTCGGCCTAAAAAAATTATTTTAGTTTTTTTTTTTTTTTAATTTTACCATCTTAAATTTTTTTAATGCAGTTTATTTATTTTTAAACTTTTTATTCAGTAGATTAATTAATTTTATTTTTAAATTTTTTTGTTCAGTATAATTAAATTCTAAATCTTGGGTTGGCCTTGCATTGAAAGATTGAAGAAGGTGGAGAAGAGAAAAGGTAAGTTTAATTAATACATTTAGTACTAATACATATGTTTAATTAATACACATGTTTATTTTTTTTATTATTGAAAAAAATAAAAAATAATTAAATGAATTATGAACAAGAATTGACATTGTTTGTTTTGGTACATCAAACTCAGTACGATGTAAGGTTTACCTTGCCATAATCTTACGTTAGGTGGAAATGAGAAAATTTTTTGTACATATATGAAAAATTGTGGAAATAGTTTCCATTAAATTGAGATCTTGGTTTCCTGTAAATAAAATTATAAATGTCCAAATAAAGAAATAAAATTCTATGTCAAAGTGGCAGAGCAAATAAAATTAATCTCTTTTAAGGAATATATTGCACAAAATTAATTAAGTAGAGAAAATATTATTATAAAAAAAAAGAATTAAATTACAACTGTTCAAAAAAAGAAAGATAATTCTAAATCAAAGTAATGGAGCAAATAAAAAATTAATCTAGTTAAGGAAGATGTTGCACAAAATTGATTAAGCAGAGCAAATGTTAGAAAAGCAAAGAGAGAGAATTAAATTACAAATGTTTGAAAAGAAAAAAAAATGTTTAAATTACGAAATTTATTTATTTTACCGCGAATTATACCCAAATACCCGATCCAATACCGAAACCCAACCCCTTCACATGCACAAAGATATGTTTTCCCCACCATCAATCCATCACGTGCCATCCCATACTTTGTTTTAATTTCAATTCGTGTAACTTACTTTGATGAATCTCGTAGGCTTTGTTTGGTTCTACAACTGAAATATAGCTTTGTTTGATATTTGTAGAATTTCAACCGAGAGAATTTCGTAGGCTTTGTTTGGTTACAATGTAGCTTTTATAGCTTTTTCGGTAGTTTAAGATACTTCCAAAACGTGGGTGTAAGATTCACGTGGCGTATATATGCCCTAATTTTAAGAATAGTTTAACTTTTTCTTCTGGTACGTGGAAGTCCGCAGCCGCTACTCACTTGGTGCGTACAGGGCGAAGCACACTCCGTAACCCTAGCCTGCAAAGGGCCACGGAGAGTAAACCAGCCTAGGCAAGCCCTGGCTGACCGGCTCGACCAAGAGGGAGCTGTTAGAGACCAACAGAAACGTGGTAACCTTCCCCCCCGAAGGGGAGTCGAACCCAGGCACAAAGTACGCTGGGCCCTTAGGCGACTCCAAACTCCCACTTGACCACCCCAAGCGTTAGTTTAACTTTTTCTTGGTAGTTTAGGTTGATGTTGGCAGGGAGTTTCGTCAAGAGAGTATGAGACAGCTATTTACTTTCCTCCAAATGTAGCACAATGTAGTGGAGTAATTTGGTTTATTAGAAGTTAATAATTTTTATTAATTATTTTTTGATTTCTTTAATTAAATTTCGATAAATATCACTTTTACGTTAATTTTTTTATACTTATTTCTTTATTTATTTTATACTTTTTTAACCATCAACTGGCACCTAAATAAGGGGGCATCTGGCGACACCAATTTTAGTAAAAAGCTATCAACTTTTGATTTTCTTTAGTGTTTAATAAATTACCAAAATTTGTTACTTTCTACTTAGTTATAAACTCAAAAATTACCAAAAATTATCAAAACTTACTAAAAATTATGAAAAATTATCAAAAATTTTACTGAACACCCAAAATTTACAAAAAAATGTTAAAAATTACTACTTATTTCACAAAATACGACAAGTAGTAACTTTAACAAAAAAAATATATTAAAAATTACTATAAATTATAACTCCAAACGCCTGTAAAATGAAATTATAATTAATATATTTTATATTTACATTATTAAATGATATAATAATTATAATTATTCAATTATTTTAAATAAATAATTAAATTAAATTAAATTAATATAAAATATGTTTTTTAAATTCTATTAAATGTTTAGAAACTAATATAATTAGATATTTTATGAAAATAAAAAATTGATAAATATAAACAAAATGGTATTTTCAAACGCGATTTCAGTTTTTGTTTTAGAAAAAAAATAATAAAAGAAAACAAAAAATAAAAAACACAAACAGGTAAATATAAATAGTAAAACGACAGCGTTACAAACAGATCCATATATCTACATCTTCATTGACTAGTAGTGAACATGGCATGCACTAAAGAACTCCGTTTGGAGTTACAAAAAACTCTGAAAAGTAGTAAAAAATAATAAAAGAACTTTTAAAAGTTATTCACTTTTTATCTCACTGCAAAATTACAGATCCATAACTTATCTCACTTTATATTATTTTGTCTTATTTTTTACCACTTTAAACACACATGCATGGGTCTTAATTTGGTCAATGTTTAAAAGTCAGATAATTTTTCATTATGTTAGGTGAATTGAATACAATTATATTAGTGTGTATTGAGTTATGATTTCTTCCTTTACTGTTACAATTAGTATTAGATTTTGTTTTCTCTCTTTTGGGTGGGTACAGTTAGTATCGTGCTAATTATTCTTTTTTCATACAGGGGCACTAAAGACAATATCAATACATAAATAGTAAATAATAATAAAATATATATAACAAAGCAGTTTATGATTTTTTATTTATATATTTTTAATCGTTAAATTTATTTAACGGTCAAAATTATTTTTTTTTTCTATTTCACAAATCAAATTATATTTATTTACCCTTGGCACGGAAAACTCCTAGTTAATTGGGATGATATCACACAAAATTAATTGAGAAGAGCAAACGCTAGAAACCGAAGAAAGAGTTAAACTAGAAATGTTTTAAGAAAGAAAAGACAATATTAAATCAAAGTGGCGGAGCAAATAAAATTAATATCTTTAAGGAAGCTGTCGCACACAATTAATTAAGAAGAGCATATATTAGAAAACAGAGGAAGAATTAAAATTACAAATGTTTTAGAAAAGAAATATAATTAATAGATTCCGTCTGTTTAAGAAAGCAAAGAAAGAATTAAATTACAAATGTTTTAAGAAAAGAAATATAATTAATAGTTTCCATCTATTTAAGATAATGTAAAATAGTTTTTGAAAATATATTTTTATTAATCAGTCCTAACTGATTTTTTTTTTTAATTGCACGTTTATGCCCCTTTGTTCAAAAAAAAAAAATTTAATTAATTAAAAAATAATTAAAAAAACTGAGCTCACGTGACAAAACATCATCCAGAATTTTTCATACAGGTTAATATTAACGGTCCATGCTAGCTGACGATTTGGATTTCAAACCTAACTTTGGTACGTGTTTAGTTGACAAAAAAATTGATAAAAAAATATAATAATAATATAATGATTTAATGTAAAAGTGATATATAATAAATTTTTATTAAAAAAATATAAAAAAATTAATGTTAGTTTTTTTTAATTGATCAAATAGGCCCATTCTAGGTACGTATGCAAGTAAAACACGAACTCTGGGGGGTCACGCGCATAGGCTAATCAAATTTCAAGTTTTCAACAGCTAAAAATCTAAATGCTGGCACTCTTCATTAGCGTAGCATTCTCAGCCGGCGGCTAAATTAATTATACCGACCTCCGTTAAGTTTTCTTAAGAATTTCGACACCATTTCTCATATTTGAAAAATTATTCTGACATCCTTCTATATAATTTTTTTTTTTTTATAAAAAAAGTTTTGGTGTCATTTTTAACCATTAAAAAGTACATAAAATTTAACTGATATTAAATATTTTTAATGCAAATTAAAATTAAAATATTTTTGACTCATAATGTGAGGATTTAAATTAGTGGATAGTTATCTCGATCGATCCATCCGTACCTTACTCTATTCCCTACTCGAATAAGTAAGGGATTCGAGAAATTTTTGAAGAACATTCTCTTAAAAATTTTTTAGGATCTAGTGGGGTACAAGTTGAATCTGTCATTGATTCATATCTTAACCGATTCCCAAAAATTCTCGAATCCCTTAACTATCTTGTGTTAATAGTCTTATACTTGAATTTGGAGAGTAGAATTTAAATTGATAATTATGTAGTCATACTTGAACATGGAATTTGGATTTAGTACTTAAGTAGTTAGAATTGCGAATTTAAAAACTTTAAGAATTTGAACTTGATGGTTGAATCCATAATCTAGAATTTGAAATTCTTGTATTTTTTTTTTGGGTACTCGGTTCCTCGTGAGATCTCCGTATTTTGTCTGGGGTTGGACTGGGGTAAAAGTAAATTTTATATATTTTTTTAATATTTGTACGTTACAAGAAGATAATTTACTAAAAGAAAAAATAATTACAAGCATTGAAAGCCAAAATAATCTACCTTAATTTATTATAAGTATATATACACACACACACTAAGAGCAAGACATAGTTTTTCATAGCGTGGCCCTAACAATGAGGAAAATATTCATCTTCTCTTTCTTCTCCATCCTCACCTTCCAAACACTCTCGTCGTCCAGCCACCACCCACTGGACCCTCTAACCCCATCAGAGCTCACCAAAATCCAAGAAATCATCACAAGCTCCTACAACTACTCAAAAAGTAACCTAACCTTTCAGTACGTAGGATTAGATGAACCAAACAAACAAGCAGTCCGCTTATGGCTATCAAACCCCAAAACCACCAAAACCCCAAGACGAAGGGCCTTCGTAACTACCCGACTGGACAAAGAAACCCACGAAATCGTCGTGGACTTGTCATCTCATTCCATTTTATCCGACCAAATTTATGGAGGCACCGGTTACCCTCTGCTGAACACGGATGAACAAGTAGGTGCATGTGAGTTGCCAATGACGTACCCACCATTTCTGGAGTCGGTGAAGAAGAGAGGGCTCAATATATCGAATGTTTTCTGCACCACGTTCTCCGTTGGCTGGTTCGGGGAAGAGGAGGAGGAGAGTCGTAGGCGGGTGAAAGTTCAATGTTTTTATACGAACGGGACAGCGAATTTGTACGTGAGGCCACTAGAGGGAGTAACGGTGGTGGTTGATTTAGATGAAATGAAGATAAGCGGGTATTCTGATCGGTTTAGGGAGCCAATGCCCACGGCTCGAGAAACTGAGTATAGAGCATTAAAGCAGAAGCCACCATTTGGTCCGCGGCTGAATGGTGCAGCCACCTTCCAACCACGTGGTCCAGGTTTTGAGCTTGATGGGCACACAATCAGGTATGTACGTGTCTATATCAGACGTTGGTGCACCCACAATGCCTTTGAATATTTTTTTTTCTGGTTTTAAAAATTAATAAAAATTACAGAAAAAAATAAAGTGTCTCAAACAATAAATAATAAATAACTAAGGCTATTTAATTAAATAATATATAATTAAAAAAGCAATAAAAGAAAATAAAAATATTATAATAATAGTATGTCGTCAAAGGATATTTAAGATGAATAAAAATATAAATAAGTGAAATTGTGTAATTATATAGTTATGAAAAAATTACTAGTCATTGGAGTATTGCTAATTATAGGAAGTTAAAAGATATTATAACAAAAGAAATATCACCAAATTTTGGTATTTTTCGTATAATATATATATATATATATATTTCTGTGTGTGTGTGTGTGTCTTGTTGAAGCTATTTCAAATATGAAGAAATGAAGATTCAGTACCCTTTGGCTAGGTTAGATGAGAGGGATAAGATGATAATACATAAGTAATACTATAGAATAATATGTGCAATTTTATACAACATAGGATTAATTTTCATGTTGGATTATTTTCTAGTGTTTAGCTTATGGAAAAAAAAGTGGAATAAAAAAATATAATTTGATATGAGATATGATAGGAAATAATTTCAGACTTTTAGATTTTGGTAAGAAACAAATAAAGGGGTGGGGTGTAATACCATACCCTTAATGATATTACTTATATCTCACTTTGAAGGATATGAAGTCCAGTCTAAAATTATAATACTACAAATTAAACATACGACTAAATTCAACTTAATCAAAACTAATAGACTACTTATCTAATCCTTTAATTTTATACATCAAACAAACATTGCCTTTATATTTGACTCATATCAAACATGTATAGTTCACTCATATTCTTTTACTTGAAATATGCTTTTTTAACGAGGGATATAAAGTATTTGGTAGGGATGTCAGCAAGGTAGGTGTGAGACGTGTATAGCTTTCCTTACTCTTGTCTGCGTTTAGCAATACCCATTTTTGTATTAGTTCCTATCCTTGCTACGAGTATGAAAAATTTTTCCATACCTATCCTTGCTAGGCAATAAATTCCCGTCCCCATCCCTGTTTACTCACTAAACATAATAACAATTATAAATTATATATTATATATAGTAAATATTGTAAAATATTGTATATATTAAATAAAAAAAAAAATATATATATATATATATATATATATTAAAATAATATATAAATTAATAAATAAATATTTAAACAGGTGGGACGGGGTGGGGACCCTCATACCTGTCCCTATACCCGTTTGGTAAAATCTTAAAATTCTCAAATCCGTTATCGTTCCTGTTATTAATAGTTTCATACTTTTTCCAAATGGGACTGGTGAAGCAGGTAATCATCGGATACGGATAATTTTGACATCCCTAATATCTGAGGATATAATACTAAAGGGCCATAAAATGAATTAAATTACTCTAGGGACGTTTGAATTTTGACTTGTTTAAGTTCGAATCAAAATATATATACCAATTTAACATGAACAATAATTAAATTTGTTATATGTATTATAATTTACTTTAATTAAAAATTTAAATTGATGTATTAATAATTGATAAATTTTATATAAATTATTAAATTATTTGCTTATCTCGAGACTGATTTGATTAGGGGGACATTTGGATCTCCAAAAGCTAGTGAAAAAATACAATTTAGGAGACTTTTTCAGACATGAATAGTTTCGCTCAAATGGATTTGGGTATAAATTTTTTGACTTTTGTGTTAAAACTTTTAAAAAGTATAAAAATTTTATTGAGATTTATAGAACAATTATTGAAATTTATAAAAATTTTATTGGGATTTGTAAAATTTTTTCGTATTTATAGACATATATAAATATATAGATATTTATATAGATTTACGTAGTTCGATGTGATAAAAGTTTAGTAGAGAATTATAGAATTTTTAAAATCTTTCAAAACTTTTCGATGTTTTTTAGGAAACCAAACAGGTCTTAGATATTAGCTCAAGTTTAACTCGAAGAATAAACAACCAAGTATAAATCAAAATTTTAAACTTATTAAATTTAATAAATCTAAATCAAATATTATATTATTCAAATACTTTATCAATCAATTTATTTAAACCGACTAAAAATATTTCAGTACAATCAACTACTTCAACGCATAGCTTATTAATCATTCGACTAGCTATTGTTGGTCTTTTTTCAGGTAAGCTAATTGAAATATGTAGAAATTACACTTACAGTCTCTTAATATTTAAATAATTTTATTTATACTTTTTAATACTTATAAATTACATTGTACTTTGTTTTTTTTTTTTTTTTTTGAAATGGTTCTATTAAATCAACAGTTTAAAGTTAATAAAAAAATCTTAAAATAATCAAAATTCTATTTTTCTTATTTTACTCCTTCTTCCTCTTTCATCTTTGTTATTTTTTTCATAAATTCTCAAAAACAAGTAAAAACAAAATTTTTTATGAAATTTTTGTTTAAAAAAAAAAAAAACAAAGATATGAAAGAAGGGGTAAAATAAGAAAGCAATTAAGATTTTGGTTACTTTATTATTTTTTTGTTAAATTTTAACAATTGATTTAACAAAAAATAATTCAATATTAATCACATTTTAAAATAAAAAATAATATAATTTTTAAATATTAAGGAATAAATATAATTATCTAAATATTAAAGAAAGTAGGTGTGATCTAACTTAAAATAATTAAAAATTTAACCACCTAAATATTCCAACTTCTGTTAATCTGGGAAATGAGAATTTGAGTTTTAAGTACGAATATTAAATTTTTAGATTCTCGCATGGTCTCTATCTTCAAATTTTAAAAATCATTTTTTTTTCAAATCTCGTATGAAAAAATCAACCAATCGTTATCAGTTAAAATTTTAAATTCTTGCGGGGTCTGTACCTTCAAATTTTAAAAATCATTTTCGTCAAATCTCGTATCAAAAAATCAACCAATCGTCGTCAATCAATCAATCATGTGGGAATCGAAGACTTTAGTATTCAAGTTAAAACGTAAGTTTTTATTTTCATTTAGTACATATAAAAAAATATCAAAAAATTCTTAGAAAATAATTAAGTTCAAATATTAGGATCGTCTGGAACAATAAATAAAATTATAATAAAACTCTACAAATTTCTACAAACACAAATTACGAGATTATAAAATTTAAAGTTTCTATCCACTGCATAAAGTACGAGATATTAACTTTTATAAATTTATATAATTTTATACAATTTCAAATACACCAATATTTCAACGGTTGAATATTTTTATTTATTTATTGCGACTAGCTCACCGAAAGAAACCAACGCCTACTTTTCAGCTTTGGATAGGATCTTATCAAAATTCCGTTTAATTTGCTTTAAATTTTTAAAAATTTTAATAACCTTTTGAAATTTTTTAAAATTAATTGTTTTTTATTTTACCATACGAATTATCAATATATAATTTATCTCATTTTATTATTTTTATCACTTCAAATACACCTCAAGTGTCAATAAAAAACAATAAAATAAAATGTTTTAATTAAAATTTTAAATAGTTTATGATTTCGATTGCCAATATTAATTCAAGAGTAATACAATTAATACAAACAATATAGATAATTGATATCTAAAAATTTATTAGAGACCTATCTTATTTGGGCTTAGTTTAGATCTTATTTTGTGATATGAAACATGTTTATCAATAAGAGTCGAATTATTTCAGAAAGTTAAATCCAACTCAAATTCATAAAATACGTGTAAGGTCTAATAGAGTGAAATTTTTTAATTATTTTGGACAATTTAAAAATTTTGAATTATATTGATTAGTTTATTCTAAGTGAGAATAAACTCAAAACAAAGAAAACAGATGACTTCAATAGGCAATTAGGAAAAATATCATAGTTTATCGGCCATACAATTATCTATATATACATACACATATATTCAAATCAGACGTTTTGAATCCAATGCCCTTTCGCTATCATGTCCTAAACTTAACAATTGGCCGGTTCCATTATTGTGAATTGAAAGGGCAACCTTTAGACAGTTTGAAAGTTTTGTATGAACTGGCAAAAAAAAAAAAAAAAAGAGGGGAGGAAAATTTGTTTTCATTCATATTGAATTCTTTTACATCAAAAGTAGTCAACTAGACTTCTCTTCATCTATCAAAATGCACTCCTATTGCCAAAATTTTCTTGTACTCGTGAATTACAACGTGTTTGCTTTGCAAAAAAAAAAAAAAAAATTGATATAAAAGTATTACGTGATTAAATTTAATTAAAAATTTGATAAAATCATTTTTTTTTTTTTGGTATTTTTTATAAACCAAACACTTCCAATTTAACACCGATCTAGATGAATTTTTTTGTCCTGCTTTTTCTCATGTATATATATAAATTGATGATCAGAATAAGACTTGCTAATCAGAATTTTATTCCAAGCCTCAAGCAGAATTATTTAGGAAATTACAATTAATTAACGTTTAGTAATTTTGGATATTTGGTAAAAAAAATTAATAATTTTTAACAATTTTTAGTAAGTTCTTATGAGTTTCATAAAAAAAATTTAGTAATTTTTGATAATTTTTAATAAATTTTTGTGAGTTTTGTAAAAATTTTGGTAATTTAAGTTAAGCAAATTATAATAACTGAGCAGAAAAATAATGTAATTGATGTTTTGTCGAGTACCCAACAAGCAAAATTAGGAAGTGTTCGATTAGAAAAAAAAAATTAAACGAAAAATATAGTAAAAATACAAAGATTTGGCGTGAAACTGATATGTGGTAAAATTTGATTGGAAAAAATACAAATTTTTTTGTAACTTTTTGATAACTTTTGGTATTTTTTTTTTCTGCCAAAACAGCGCCTTAGTCATTTTCCGATGAAATTTGAACGTTGATGCCAAAGTGTAATTCCTCGTTATTTTAATTAATTATAACACGCAGATGGGCAAACTGGAACTTCCATTTAAGTTTTGATGCTCGAGCTGGTGCAATAATATCCCTAGCCTCAATATACGACTCTGTTAAACACAAATACCGGCGAGTGATGTACAGAGGATACGTGTCTGAGCTCTTCGTTCCGTATATGGATCCAACTGAGGAATGGTACTACAAAACATTTTTTGATGCCGGCGAATTCGGGCTCGGTCTATGTGCAGTGCCTCTCGAGCCTTTGGATGATTGCCCCGAAAATGCAGTCTTCATGGATGGATTCTATGCTGGCCAAGATGGCAAACCGGTGAAAATATCAAACGTTTTCTGCATTTTTGAGCGGCGTGCTGCTGGAAGTGTCATGTGGAGACATACAGAGACTACCATCACGGGAGAAGAAGTAAGCTGATCATTTTCCAATATGTCCGAGTGATTAATAATATGTAAAAGGTAGAAATTAACGGTGGGTTTTAACTGCCTCTGTATAATATGTAATTTTGCAGATAACGGAGGTGAGGCCGGAGGTGAGCCTTGTGGTGAGGATGGTGACGACCGTGAGCAACTACGACTACACACTTGACTGGGAATTCAAGCCCAGTGGATCCATCAAAGTTGGGGTAAATTAACGAAGCGGCTTATTTGGTTTATTTTTATTTTCTATTTTTTGTTTTGAGAGCATTTTTTATTTTGTATTTTTAAAAATAAGAAAAATAGCACAATCGTATTTGGTTACTTGTGTCTTCAAAATTTGTCTCAAAAAATAGAAAATGAGTTTATACATGAAATAAAAAATAAAAAAAAAATCATTTTGAGCATTTTCAATCCAAAATAAGAAAAATCTCAAAATAAGGAAAATAAAATATTTTTTGTTTCCTTGTTTTGAGATTTTTAAAGTATAAAACAAATAAAATAGAAAACAAAAAAATAAACTAAATACCACATAATTTACTTAAACACTACGGTTGCATTTATTTTGTATTTTTATTTTTGGTTTTTGCTTTCTATTTTCTCTTTTATTTTTTGAAAATTACAAAACAAAAAAAAATAGAAAACACATTTGATTTGATATTTTTTTGTTTTTCGTGCTTTGAAATTTTCATATTTTGCATTAAAAAGTTCAAAACTACTTTTTACCATTTTACATTTCATGTATAAACCCGTTTTTTGTTTTTTAAAATAAATTTTAAAAAAATAGAAGCGACTAAATGCATTTTAAATTTTTTTTATTTTTAAAAAAAGAAAAATAAAAAATAAACTCAAAATATGTATACCAAGTGTCACGTGCATTTATTAAAATGAGTTTCAAGAATCTATAGGATATTGGATCAAGTTAAATTTCTATCCTGAATTTTACAAGAAAAATATAGTAACAAGAATCAAATGAAATGAGATGGTAATAGCAGTATTGTAATAAAAGTTTACTTTTATGATCAGTTTATTATTTTTAATAAATATATCAATCCTCATAATTCTAATCGCTTGTGTAAAACAGTTTTTGAAGTTATATAACATTACCCTTTATCTATATTGACCG
Source organism: Sideroxylon spinosum (assembly GCA_003260245.2). NCBI lineage: Eukaryota > Viridiplantae > Streptophyta > Magnoliopsida > Ericales > Sapotaceae > Sideroxylon > Sideroxylon spinosum. The sequence continues at coordinate 23,862,836 of QLOD02000038.1, read as the reverse complement.
GTAGGATTCAAGCTGAACACTATATTATGAGCAATCAATCCTCGTTTGCAACATTTTGTATGTCTCACAGGTAGGGCTCAGTGGTATTCTAGAAGTGAAAGCCGTGTCATATACACACACAGATCAAATAAAAACGGATGCTTATGGAACCTTGTTGGCTGATAATACTGTTGGGTTGTACCACGACCACTTCTTGACCTACCATCTTGATTTAGACATCGATGGTAAGCCCAATTCCTTCGTGAAAAACAATTTGGTGACTCAACGAGTTGCAGACAACGACATCTCCCCGAGGAAGAGCTATTGGACGGTTGTTAGCGAAACAGCAAGAACTGAATCGGAGAGTCAGGTTCAGCTAGGAGCAACAACGCCAGCTGATTATCTAGTGGTGAACCCCAACAAGAAGACTAAGGTAGGGAACCACGTTGGTTACCGTCTGATGCCGGGGTCGGCGGTGGGTCCTCTTCTTTCGGACGATGATTACCCACAAATCAGAGGGGCCTTCACCAAGAATAATATATGGGTAACTCCATATAACAAATCTGAAAAATGGGCAGGAGGGCTATATGTTGATCAGAGCCGAGGAGATGATACCCTAGCTATTTGGAGCCTCGGGTAACACCAATAAAATAATTTAATTATATATATATATATATATATACACGTGTGTGTAAAAAAGATGGTACCAGAATTCAACCCTGCATAAAACACATAAATAGTTTAAATCTTATATCATGTACAAAATTTTCATGGACAAAAAGAGTCAAAAGTCATTTTTTTTTATTAGGTGGATTGAGAGTATGGAGTTAAAATTTATTTTTTTTATTGAATGGTCATAATTAATATCAATCTAAGTTTTTTTTTTTTTTTTTTAGGTGGACAAATTGGTATTGGATTTTTTTTTTTTTTTTTTTTTTGGGACACAATCAAACACTAAAGATAATATCAATATAAAAAAAATAAATAGTAAATAATTAAAAAAAATTCGGGTGAACACACGTCCCAACCCTAATGGTGACTCCGCCGATGTATATATCTGGCTTTTCAAAAATTTTCCCAACCCCAAAAAGTTATAGAAGCCCTACCCCTAAAAAAATAAATAGTAAATAATTAAAAAAAATTTCAGGGTTAACACATACCCAACTCTAATGGTGACTCCGCCAATATATATATATATGGCTATTCGAAAATTTTCCCAAACCAAAAAAATTATAGGGGACCTACCCCTAGGACTGTTGTTAGTATTTCTAAAATTTGATTTTATAGATCATATATATGCAACATATATATGAACCAAGTGTACAAATGTGCAGGAACAGAGAGATTGAAAACAAGGACATTGTGTTATGGTACACCATGGGAATTCATCATGTCCCCTGCCAGGAAGATTTTCCGATAATGCCAACATTGAGTGGTGGATTCGAGCTGCGACCAACCAATTTCTTTGAGAGAAATCCAGTGTTGAAAACCAAACCTCCCGAGCATGTGCGCTGGCCTAACTGCACTGATTAGTGATTACGGACGATGATCGAAATTCTACTGAGAATTAGCAAAGAAAATAAGCTCAAATTACAGATTAGTATTCATTTCTTCGGATTCTTCCCCCCCCCCCTTTTTTTTTTTGGCAGTACGAGTTGTTTGGTTATAGAAATCTAGTGAGTCAGCGTTAATAAATGTTTACTCGATATTTTATTCCACAATGAAAATTATATATATATATATATATATATATATAGCTGCATAACATATATACACTGTTATATAACAAACGTAAATAAATATTGACCATGATACAGGAGCGGAGTCAGGATTTGTTTTGTAAGTGAACATTGATTAAAAGATACATAAATATTTTGTTTCTTATATTATAAAAAAAATTTATTGACAAAAAAGGAGCAAAAACTCATAATTTTTCGTTATATTAGGTGAATTGGGTACAATTTTATCGATGTGTATTGAACTAAAAGTTGTCTATTTCATTGGACGAGCACAATTAGTATTAGATTATTTTTTTTTTCTTTTCTTTTTTTAGGTGGGCACAATTATTATTATGTTAAATTTTTTTTCCCCAGCAGATACAATTGATAATATTAATAGAATAAATAAATAAGACGTAATAAATTTTTTTTTCCAAAATGGGCTCATGTCCCCTGATCCCATGCTGCCTCCGCCCATGGGATTTGTTTCCACTTGTTATCAAACTAATGATGCTTAATTAATATTAACTGGAACATCATCTTCAAATGCTTCAGACACAGGTTAAAACTTCGAAAATTCCAACCCTATACATTGCGTCTGCCTGTTACATATATAATTGGGAATGAAATTGGGAAGAAAAAAAAGTGATTTGGTCAAAAATTCAGGGTATTGACTGTGAGTAGAAGCATGAAGCAAATGAACAAGACCAGAATGAACTTTTTTCCCGAACCAAGTGGCAATCGAGTTCAATGTATTTAGTTTGTTCATTGGAAGCAATCTGAATGGTGAATCAATGGCGGCTTGATTATCACAGAATAAAAAGAGCAGGCTGAACGAATGGGACTAGAAGATGATGAAGAAGGTAAATGAGCCATTGCAATTCGTAACAGGTTGAAGCTAGTGCTCTGTATTCAGCCTCTACAGTAGAACAAGAAATGGTATGCTGTTTCTTGGATTTTCATGAAATGAGGGAATCACCTAAGAAAACACAGTAGCCAGTAATGGGGCAGAGAAAGCCTTTAACTGGAGAGAGAAAGAACTGGAAATAAAAAGACCTTGACATGGAGTACTCTTAAGGTATCTCAGAACTCATATGAGCAGCTGTAAGATGAGAAGTAGTAGGTTTACTGAGAAATTGACCAAGAAAATGAATAGCATAAGTTAAATTGACTAAGAACCTATGATTTTGTTCCATGGGAGTAACTAAATTTGCGCTAACACAAAGAAAGACCTTGCTTCGTACGAGCTACTTGAATACCAAGAAAATATTTAAGAGAACCCAAATCTTGGATCTTGAATTGAGCATGTAACAAAGATTTGAATTGAGAAATAGTAGAAGAACTGTTACTAGCCAATATAATATCATCAACATACAGTAAGAGAGCAAAAAAAGAGTCACTATCATGCTTTGTGAAAAGTGTTTAATCAGCCTTGGACTGCTGAAATCCTGGAGAGAGCAAATAATCTTAAAATTTTGCAAACCATTTATGAGAGGCTTGTTTTAAGACCGTAAAGAGATTTTTGAAGTTTACAGACCTTATTCTTCAAATGACCTTGTGAATCAAAACCTGGAGGTAATTTCATCATATAAATCTCTTTATTGAGATCCCCATGAAGGCATTGTTAACATCTAGTTGGGCAAAAGACCAGTTCTGGATGACAGCAACAGCAAGAAGGGTCCTAACAGACTAACAGTAGTAAGCTTTGCCATATGAGAGACTGTGTCAAAGTAGTCAACAATTTTTCTTTTGAATATAACCCTTAGCAACAACCCTAACTTTCACTTTTTCTTCCACCCCATTAGAATGATACTTACGCTTATAAACCCATTTGCAATCAATAGCTCGTTTATCAGAATGGAGATCAGTAAGAAAATCCAAGTGTGATTTTGTTCTAAGGCAACAATATCTGCTTGCATTGCCTCACACCATTCAGGAGATTGAGTTGCTTAAATGAAGTAGATAAGACAGTGGTGAAAGATTTATGAGTAGGGGAGAGAGATTAGAACAATCAAGATAAAGGGGACATGTCATGAGTACCTGATTTATGAGGAGGCCTTGCTGAACAATCGGTGGCAAAGTAACAGGTTTTTTATTTATTTTTATTTATTTATTTATTTTACAACTGAAAATGAAGGAGGGACCTAAGTTCAATTTTGAGTTGAGTGAGGCAATTGCTGCACAAAAAATTGTTTTAAAACTCGAATTTACTTGGCCAGTTTAAGCCAGTAAATTTGTGCTAAAAAACAATTCTATTCATATCTGAAATCTATTGTGACAAAAAATCAACTTCAATTACTGAAAATCAAGGTTAAAAATGTGACTTGTATGCACCACTTGCTGTTCATTTGAAACAACCAGACTGACCTAGTGGATGAATACGAAATACAAAAACAAAAATAGCAATTGCGCCAGCAAATGCAATTGCAATATAAGGTCATAATTGAGTAGATCGAGCAAATTCGAATTGACATAACATGAAACCTATTAGTCCAACCCTTGAAGAAGTGAAAACGTTGCAAAAATAATTCATCTACCGATGAAGTGGGAAAGTTGTCATGTAGTATTTGATGTTTTGGGATGGATGGGTAATAAAACAAGATGTAGTCAGAAGTGAATATAATTGTCACAACCACAAGAATATAAATCACAAAAGAATTTGGGTTAGTGATGTTATATGGGGCATACACTGTGCCCCCTGAACTAGTAAAAATTGCAATCTCAGATAACTAAAATAGCACCAAACGATGTTTGCTACCAATTGCAAGTGAGACAAGGCTTTATCAAAATCAAATGAACTTAGTAGTTTCGCAGGATGGACAAAAGTAAACCTCAAAAGTGAAATAGCATATAGCAATTTGCATGTTATCTTAAATGTAAACTTCATGTCTTCTCAAAGACCCACAATATGATCCCAAGAAGCTAGTGCAAGAAATCACACACCAATTTGAGGATGTTCCAAACTCGAAACAATAATTGATTAAACTCTTATCTCTTTCACATCACAGTGTTCAGTCTCGGTAATCTAATCTCCTGCAGCAAATTAAAGCTTCTACGGTTCAGAGTGTATTCACTGACTACTAGAAGAATTAAGCTTGATAAAATTCAACTACAGATATACCTTTACCATACAAAATGCTCATAAGGCCAATGACATAGAGAAGAATTGGAAGACCTTACCAGTATCTGTATCAACAATCAAGAACCATGTCCAAACACTGGTTAATTCCTCTGCTTCTTTGTCAAACCACTCTTGAGCAAGATCCTTCCTTTTATAACCCAAAAAAAAAAAAAATTGAACAAAACACACACACACTAGTGGAATAACACATAACAATAAATTAAACATTTCTCACCCTTATCAATTCATCTTCTTTAAGTAAATCAATTAAATAAAGGATCAAAAACTGCAATTCACTATATTAATAAATTCATTCATTTCCAAGCTCAGTTTGGGAAGAGTACACATCTATTCATTCTTCCAAGCAAACAAAATCAATGAGAAACCAAGACCAGGTAATTTAGACTCCCTAAAACTCTGCAAGCAAGGTGAAGACGGTATAAAAGGATCATCAAATGTTTGACTTCCCCACAATTTCTCGATCGACAAACAAGTTTGGAACATGAAAACTCCATTACCGGATGCAGTGCCAAATAACCAATCATGGACATCCCAGAAAACTTCTACAGGAAGACCATCAATCCAAATGATCTGATTTCCGCGAAACTTCCACAGGAGGTGCTTCACCTGCATAACCATCTTACTATCTACTCGAATCATAAGAAAGGGACCATCAACACCAGCAGAATCCCACTCAATTGTGAGGCCATGAACAGGCCCATTGTCACAGAATTGAGCTCTGGTGCAATACACCCTCTTCCCAAAAATGTGTTCCCTCTTTGAAATGAGCATTGCATTGGAGAAGGTAGTAGGGTTTGCATTAGTTTTACTGAATGCTTCTTTCCTCAGATCCCCAATGAGCAGAACCATCTCCCCCTTACAAAGCAGTGCTAAGTAAAACCCCTCTAAAGGCTCTGGTCTAGATCCAAAATTGGCCAAGGAAAGGTCCCAAAATAGGTCGATTTCGCAAGAGTTCATTTCCAAACACTTGGACCCTTTTCTCTTTGAGAACAAAGAAGGCTTCACATCAACTTTACAGTGACATTGGTTCGTCAAGTCATCAATTTCAACACTCAGGCATTGGCCCATCAAGTTCTTGCTCCATGTAATGGTTATCAAGCAAGCCCGGCCAACCAATTTACACTTGTAAACGCAAGTAACCACATTTTGAGAGGCTCTGCTCACACTTGAACAAGAAGAATCAGCTACTTGGACTCCATTTTCACCAAAACAAGAAGGGAAGTCCCTCATTTTGCTAGATAAAAACATCCACCCAAGATTTGTTCAATCTTTTCTCAAACAAATTAAAAGGAAAAAAAAAAAAAGGTCTTTGGGCTTCTTTTTATGAACATAATGATGATGTGAAGAGAAACAATAAGAGGGGTGAGACATGAGCAAGAAAGGAGAGAGAGTGCGAGTTCATCGTACCAGAATGGATCAATGAGAGAATATAAAAATCAAAAACTCATTAGTAAAGCTTGCTGCAAAATCTGCTGGGTGTGGTGTGGAGTGGAGCTGTTGTTCTTCTTGGTTTTGTTGCCCATGGTTTCAAATTTTTAATGCCCCAGGAATCTGACTCTTTCAAGGAAAGGACAAGTGACAATTCAAATTAGTGGTAATCTTTACGTAAAATGGCGTCAGTTTAGGAGAAAATTATAGAAGGAGAGAGAGAAGCCAAAAGGAATGGCCTACCCCCCACACTTCACGCTTTTCACTGTCAGTAATACTCTGTCCTTTCTTTCCTTTTTTTTTTTTAATTTTATTTTTAGGATTTTCTTATAAAATTTGACTTGTAGGTAAATATAAAAAATTTTATATTTACGTTTCTGAATTTTTTTTTTATGACAAAATGAAAGATATATTGATTTTTTTTTAGAGCATATATAGAAACGATCCGGGAAAGGAAAAGAAAAGAATAGAATAGGGAGGATTTTGATAGAATCGCAAGTAATAAGGTAACCCTCTTGTTTAGGTTTGGGTTAAAAATTTGTTACTAAAAAAATAAATAAGATAAAATTTTAAAATTACACCTCATATCTAAGATGTATTTAGAACGTTGAAAAATAATAAAAATATGATTTAGGTAACTTCTAGTTTTTGACACGCAAAAATTAAATCACATTTTTAAAAAATAAATTATGAAATTTTTTTACTTTTATGTTAATTTTTTGAAGAAATAATTTGTCCATTCGAATGGATTTATGTGCTCTTGGAGCACTAAATAAACTCAAAAATTTTCAAAAGTTTCACCTTTTTTAAACTTTAAAAAATTCTAATTTTTTTTTAAAAAATTTCAAAATTTGTTGGAACAGATCAAAATAGCGCGTTCCAATAGTTTTGTCAATTTTTTTTAAATTTGTATTAAAATTTATATCAAAAAATTTCACAAAACTCCAAAAATTTTTAGATTTTCAACTAAAATTTTACCACGTATCATTTTATATAATTTTTAACAACTTTATATATCAAATCAATCACAAATATCCAACATCATTTCAAAACAATTTTTTTACATTTCAAACTCCAAAAAATTACACTTTTGGTTTCTTTTTACTTTTTTGGGACTCTAAACAAGCCCTATGTCAAGATTTATTGAAAAATCATAGAAAAGTTTTTTTGGTATTTGTATAAAAAAAATATTATTGGGGTTTGTGGAAATATTATTAGAATTAGCAAAAATATTATTGAAGTTTTTAAAATTTTTTGGAATATGTAACAATATATAAATTTATAAAAAATTTACAAAGTATGAGAATGATAAAATGTATTAGAGAATTCAGAGGTTTTTAGATATTTTTCTAGCTTTTTGGTGCATCAAACAGGCCCCTAGCTTATAATTAAAAACTAAAATAAGAAAAGAAAAATATTTTAAAATTTCAAAATAAAGATAATTAAATTAATAAATTAATCTATCAATAAATACTCTTTATTTTTTATATTTTTAATAAACTCAAATAAAAAATATGTTTGATACTATATATTTCTTGCCTTTTTTCTTTCCTTTTCCTTCTTTCCCATTTTTCTTCTTTTTTTTTTTTTTTTCCTAACCAAATCCTTAATTCAAAAACATTCAATTGAGATTTTCTCAATCTTTACCTAATTAACTTTTCTATAGTTGCATTCATTTATTTAGGGTTGTAAATGCAACCCATCACATATGAAGAGGCTTGGGCTTGATTCATATTAGCGGCTTAGTTTGATTCATAAATTTAATACAAGGACTTAAGTTTAAACAGAAAAATTTAATTTATAAATGAAAGAATTTAAACGGCATCTAACTGTCTTGTAAATGATTGGGTTCGTTTAATATTTATAAATAATTAATATATATGTAAAATATAAATATTTTGTATTTATATCATTATAGTATATTTTTTATTTTAAAAATTACATTATAAAGTATTAAATTTTTAATTTAAATGTTTTTATATTAGTAATTACACTATAAACGAATATGTACTATAATAATATTATTAATTTAGATGTTATATTTATAAAATTAATTGTGATGATTTTTTTTTTTTTATGTAATATAAAAGATTAGCAATGAAGATTTGTTCATGAATAATTTGGACTTATTGATTTGTTTAGGCTTGGAATGCAAAGAACGTTAAGGTCAACCTTCTTAATTTCTTTTAAAAATTTTTGTTTTGTAAAAATTAAATGCAAGAAAAAAAAAAAGGAATATTACTTAATCCTTTGATTGAGGAAGGTTAATCTTTACTAGTTACTTAAAAGCCCGAATCTAATTGTTGAACCGTATATTATTGAGAGTATAAAATGATTGGAAAAATATAAAGAATAAGATTATCTTTCTATTAAACAATTTGTATTTTTAGGAGAGATAATAATTAACAGTTCAATATTAATATAAGGTATTAATTATTCTAATTCATAATTCGTTAAAAATTTGAAATTTTAAATTATTTTTACATTATTTATAACATAATCATTCACAAAAAATAAATAAAAAAAGAAGATAATGTGATATTATTCTAATTTGACTTCCCATAATCCAATCATCACTATTCATTGTAAAAAATAATAATAAAATATGAAAAATAACAACATAAAATGCATTTAGTATTTATCTAGTCTTAAAAATTATAATCAACATATTTTTTGGAAAGATAAAAGAATCAATTACAATTCTTTTTAAAGGTCCATCGAATTCTGAAGGAAAAGTTTTTTGAAAGTTTCTAAAAAAATATTGTCATTTATCATATGTGAAACTTATAAATTTTTTTTTTTTTTCAATGGACTAATTTTGTCAAAAATTAACCGGTAAAATTAATTTCGTAAGAAAATATTATATGACATGTTAATAATAAATCTATTTATCGTTAAATCAAATTCATTTATTATATTTTTACAAAGTATAATAAAGTATCATATGATATATGAAATGTAAATATCATAAGTTTTTCTATTCATCATTTTTGAGATATGTAGGAGGTAATTTAAAATAATGGGTCTAATGAACGATTCGGATTAAGATTCATCAATTATTAAATTTAATGGATCTAGATCTAAGTTTGCCAAATTTGGCTTAATATTATCAAATTGAATATTAATGGAATCTAAGTCATTGATATGCTAACATGTGGTTAAATCATATCCGAGACATTTGTTAGTAAAATTTTCTTCACATAACTTATAAGTTTTATTTGGAAGTTTAAATTTTTCTAAACAAATTATAAACATTTTTAAAATCTTTTAGCTTTTTTTTCAATAAATTTTTGTTACTTTTATTTTTACATTAATTTTTAATTTCTTTTAAACTTTAAAAAAAATGTCATATTTATGTGTATAGTGGCACATTTGCAATTGCATGGAAAACAATGCCCACTTTTAACCGAAAGAGGAGAGTAATCAAGCCAAAGACATATTGTCTCCCATGAAGTTTGGATATTTCACATCACTGCTTGCATTTTTGGTTGTAGATCATAAATAGGACAGAAACACTTTTCAGGGAATGATTTAAGCATTTAATTTATGTTACCGAATCGTAATGAAGGCCAGTTGTTTTTGAGAGCTAAATACTGGCAAAAAAGAATATGTGTTATTTGTGAGTTACTCGAATCGAAAAAAATATTTGATTTAATCTTGATTTATGATTAAAATAAATTTGAATCGAATTTGATTTATAACTAGTATAAATTCGAGTTAGAATTTGAGTGCAGAAAATTTCGACTCCAAAACTTATAAATAGATACAATAAAATAATATATATATTTTTTTAATAATATTTTATTTATTATATTTTAAACTAAAAAACATCAGTTAGGTTTGATCGAGTTATTCGCAAGTCAAGTGTGAGCCTAAATTCTTCTTTATCAGATCGAGTTCAAGCTAGATCTAAGTATAAAATATTTGAGTCAAAATCGAATAAGTTAAAATCCAACTCGATTCATCTCATTTCTACTTGTAATTTAGAATGATTTGGTAGGATAATTTTTAGTAATTTTTGAATTTTGTAATATTTATTTTTTACGTATTTTTAATATTTTATTAAATGTATAAGAAGTTATCACACACAATCTATGAAAAATTGAAATGTTTTCTAAAAGTTGCCAAAAAAAAAAAAAAAGGAAATACAAATTTTTATCAAATTAATCAAATATTACATTTCTTAACTTTTGGTGCAAAATTACCAGTTAAAAGGGTAAAAAAAAAAAAAAAAAGAAAAGAAAAAAAGTTGGTGTGTCAAACGAGGACTTGATATATTACCAATTAAAAGTTTAAGAGTGTGCGAAAAAGTGACTGAAAATTTACAAATGTAACTATTAATTCTTTTTACAAAAATTTAGATTAAAAAATAATTATTAAAACTCTGTGTATTAGTTACCTCTCTCTGACAATTTCTCTTACTCATTTGAAAAATTAATTTATAATAAGATTATAAAATAATTATTTGTTTAATCAAATTAAATTAATTTTCATTAAATTAATAATTTATTATCAAACTACTTTGGAAATATTTTAATAAGTGAGCATTATATACAAATTAATTTTTATTCTCAAAACAAATATAATTAAATTATATAACTGTATTATTACACTTACTCTAAACTTAATGTAATTATTAAAGGATAAATTTTACACTCATTATGCGAATACAATAAAAAATAATATATTACTGTTGTAATTAGCTCTCGAATTTGTAAAATATATATAAATTTTTTTATATTTATTCTTTTACTTTTTTTTTTGGTCCACATTAATATTTTAACATATTAATTTGACAATAGATGGGAAATTTTTTTGTAGATCAATTCAAATGGGAAAAAAAAAAGTGTGCTTAGGATTTTAGCCATTTTAATTTTTTTTTTCCTCTTTTTGGGCTTTTAATTTGGCAAGAACTTCATTAATTGGATGGTGGGTGAGGGAAGAATTTATTGAAAAGTGGGGTTTGCTTCCAAACTCCAAAGGACAAAGTTAATTTAAAAGCAGATCTAAAAGCAGAATCTCAGCTAAAATCCCCCATAAACTTCTGTGATGAGTGGGGGCAACACAAAGACAAATCCTATGCTCCCCTCCCCCAACAAAATAATATGAAATGTGTAAACTTTTGCAAAAGCAGATCACACAAAGATTGTTTAGAGAGCTTTGAGTAAGATATCAGTAATTTGATTTACTCGAATGACAAAATATTGTAAGGTGGTGTTTGGTAAATAAAAAAATTAATCTTTATCAAGTTTTTTCCAACTTTTTTTAATTTTTATAAATTTTTATCAAATACATAATTAACCATTAAAGTATCACAGATCAATTTCATATGTATAATTGTATTTTTTTTTATATGCCCAACCGGTCCTTAGTGCACATATATTTGGATAAAATGTTTTAAGCATTGGATCTTGTCTCGCTTCCTCTAATAAAGGTCGTTATAGACCTTTGCTACTAATGGAATGTGAAAAATGAGGTGCATTCAAGATTTTAAAAAAATGAAATTAATTTTGAAGAGATTAGATTGCTTCTTTTTTTTAAAAAAAAAAAGCTTGTTTGTGGTAGTAGTTGTATAAATCAAATACTATTCATATAAGTTTAAGAACATTTCGTAACGGTATTGTTTTTCTATTTATATTCATTTCTTTACGTTCTCTAATTTTTGTTTTCTATTTTGTTTTTTTTTTTAAAAACAATAAAAACTAAAACAGCATTTAGAAATATAATTACGTAAAATTATTATTTTTTTATTTTAATAAAATATCTAATTTTATTATTTTTTGAAAAATTAATTTCATTTAATAAAATATATTTTATAATAATTGAAATAGTTTAATTATGATGCTTATTAAAAATATAATAAAATATACTTAATATTAACTAAAACAATAAATTTAATTATTTCTTAATAAGTATATTATGTATTAGTTTAGATAATTAAATTAATTTAATTCAACTATATGATTTATTAAAAATATTTTTAATTTAATTTAATTATAATATTAATAAAATATATTTTATATGAATTAATCGATTAATTTAATTTAATTATTTATTAAAAATAAAATTTTAATAAAATATATAAATAAAATAATCTATTTTAATATGATACAATAAAAATAGACAAGGTGTTAAAATTGTAAAAGTATTTGTAATAGAAAAAATTAGAATGAAAACACTTTTTTGTTTATAGATATATTTTTTTAAAATTTTAGTTTTAGAAATAAAAAAATATAAATAAGTTTAACAAATATGTTTCTGTTGCTAATTTATAAAATTTAAAAAATATAAATAGAAAAATAAAAAACGAAATCGTCATTAAACATGAGCTTAATGTTCCTTCCCATTTCAGTGGGTCTGTGAGAACAAACTCACTCCTTTTGAATCACAAAATTGTAAAGAGAAGGCAACGAAATATTGAAATACACCACAGAAAGTAAATTCGTTTGTCTTTTTATTGCTAAAATCAACTTTCTAAACAAACAAGTTGTCTCACCAAAATAAAATACCGATCAACATTAAGAAAAAATAATGATCAAGACAAAAAAAATACAAAGAAAAAATCAAAAAATTTTCAAACAAATCCATTGACTTATTCTCTTATCTAATTCCCCTAAATAAGTCAAGAAAGCAATATGCAACAAGAACAGCTTAGAAAAACAAAAAAAAAGTAAACAAAGAGAATAATCGTTCGTATCCATGATTTGGGGACTCTCCTGTCAAATGGATAAGAAAATCCGGAGTTCGTAGATTTGATTACTAATTTCAACTATACACATGCATTCTTCTCCAACTTTGACTGTACTGTGAGTCAATTACTAAATAAAATATTCTTCTGTGAATCAACTACTAAATAAAATAAAAGAATAAAATTGTCTTAGATTGAAAATATGCTGAATGACAAAACCTATTGTACAAAAGCCTCTTTTTATATAGTTAGAAATGGTACAGTAAATGTGAATCTCAATGATTATGTCTAAGATAAATTAACATATATAGGTGGTGTTTAGATGACCAAAAAAAATATAGGAAAAATACAAAAAAAAAATCGTGTAAAAGTGATTGTAACGAAATTTAATAAGAAGAAATTGAAAAAAGTTAGTAAAATTGGTGAGTTTTGATGAATAACCCATATATTGAATTATTTTTTTCACTTTTTTACTGTAATAATAAAAATAAAAAAAAAGAAGAAAGAGAAAATAAGGGGAGAGTTTTATGTTTACAATTAAGAAGGGTTATACCACGCTATTGGCCTTTCTTAAAAAAAACAATCAAATCAAATAAAATTTGTTTATTTTAACAAGTTTCATGAAAATTATAGTCAAGGTGTATTTTGCGAAAATTCACCAAATTGATCTCCAACGTCAAAAAGTGGTTGTAGATGAGACAAGGGAGAGCGTTCGGAGAAGTAAATCATTGTCCATTAGATAGTTCATAATTGTAATTCCTCAAAGTGAAAGCTGTTTTGCAATGAGAGGTGAGGAAGTAGCTTTTTTCAAACCTTGTGTCTTTGTTCGTTCAACCGAGAATATCATCAGTAAAAAATGAATTATGATGTCCCTTTCTCATCCCACCTGCATTTGCAAATTAATCATAAATGTCAAAGCATTATGTTGGGTGCTCATATATTTTTTTTCCCATATAGAGTAGAAAAGAAAATGATCAAACCTGATCCAAGCTTAATTGAACCACATCCAAGTTAAACTAATACTAGATACGTCAACATAAGTCCAACATTGTTTGACACAGAACCAAAGTTATTGGGAAAAAAAAAAAAAAACATATGGTGGTGTTTGGATTGTAAAAAACTTAAAAATTAGTTTAAAAGTAATACATAACAAAATTTAATTGAAGAAAATTAGTCAAACTTAAAATTTTTTTATTGTTTTTTTTTTTTTTTTTTTGGGATCCAAAATCCAAAAAAACTGGACAAATACGTTAATTTAAAATTGATAAAAATAATTTAATTATTTAATATATAATTTTAAAATTTAAAATATTTAAAAGTAGAGTTAGGTTAAATTACATTTTATACTGAATTTTATTTTATTCTCTTTATTTTTAATTGTAAAATTCAATCTATCACAATTTTAGTAAATTTTCTTTATAGTCATTCCATCAACAATCGTTAAAATGTATTACAAAATGTCATGTATCCATCATGTGTAGTGAAAAATAATATTTTCTATCAATTAATTTGATGGAAGAATGAAACAGAAATTTAATTATTAAGTGTCAGGTGTTAACTGTTACAGTTAAAAGTCAATTATCAAAATGAGATTTGATATAAATTAATTAAGTGTTAGAGACTAAATAGTTATTTAAAACCTTTCATAATATTTGGTTTTACTAAGTGTGTGTACGTATTTGGAGTGTTAAATTTTTCAAAACCTCCAATTTTCTTCAATTTGTAGTACTGTTTTTTAATTTTTATCAAACTTTTTCACACTTTTTGAGAAAAGCATTAAACACCCAACATTCAAAATTTGACAAATTATTATATTATTATTACTTTTTTTTACAAAATTCCTATAATAGAAAATAGCGATTTTAGTACTATATTTAATAAAATTTTCTTTAATGTATTATCATATAAATTAATTTTCTTTCTTATTTTTTACAAAATTTAATTTCTAATTTATTCATTTAAAAGTTTATGTTTATCCAAACACAGCCCCAAATTTATTTGGCCCACAGCTCACTCTTTTTCACTAACACGCTTTCGTCCTTAAACCAACCAAACACGTCATGTATTAGGATGGATTTCCTTTCTTTCAAGCCTATACACAACAATGCACATGCCTTGAATAATCATTATTTTTAACCTAGTTGAAGAGTAAACAAAATCTAGGAGAGTATCATTCAATTTTCTGAGGGAAGATGCATGATATTGAATGATTGAAATTTTGAAACTTGACTTTCAAGTTCAACCAAACCCCGCCCCCTGATTTGTCCTTCCAGCCATTAATACATTCATCGACAATGACCATAAGCTCTGTAACAAATCCCTTTTTATTTATTCACTTTTATCATTCATATAAGAATTATTTTATATTTAATTTATAGTTACGACTGCCCCTTCTGCCTCTTTCTAAAATCTAAATCCACCACCGTTTCTTTTTTTTTTTTTTTTTGATAATTCGGAACCCAGACCGATTTATTTTAGTTCTCAACGAAATCCACCGCTGTTTCTCGTAGTCATGATTGAAGTTTAATTATTAATATCCATTTTATGTGTGTGTGTAAATTACTATATGTATGTGATTTCATGAATAGTAATTAAATTAATTTTATTTTGAGATTAAATTTCTATTCGATAAAAATAACTTTTTTTTTTTTGTTGAAAGGTTTAATATTTTTTTTTTCCTATGATGGTTTTTTTCTACCTGTCATTTGTAAAGATTATTTTCTAGTTAAAAACTATTTTTTAGTGACTCTAATGAAAGGTTATTCTTTCTTTACATTCTATTAAAATTCATCAACATGTTATATTTCATTAGTAGCTACAAGGAATTAAGTGTTACATTTAAAATTATAAAGAGGTAAAGCGAATATATATTTAAACGGATGTATGTAAAATATTATTACATACCTCCAAAATAAATTAACTAGTTTTTAGGTCCTGGTCATTTTAATGTAAAATATGTTAGTAGAAAATAATTTTACTCATATTTTGAAAAAATATTTCTTTAAATATGTATGAATGTGTTTCTCCCAAAATATTTTACGTTAAAATAAATGAAGTTTTAGTAACAATTTTTTTTTTTTAAAAAAACTAAAACTATTTTTCCTATAGTTTCCAAAGGTGTAGAAACTAAAATCAATGGAATTTTAATTTTTTTTCCCAAAAATTAATTTGGAAGTTTCAGGACGAATAAATATAAAATTAATTACGAAACAAGAATACTTCAAGATAAATATCATATGCGTATCTGATATTTATGAAACACATTTTTTTTGAAAACACTAATATGTGTTTATTTATCATTTTTCTTTTGATATGTTATTAAGACAAATCTAAATTTGAGTAGTTGAAATTCTTGAAAAATATAAAATTTTCAGTATTATATTTTATATGTTGAATTAATTTATTATAAATATTATATTTGTATAAAAACATATAAAATTATTTTTTAATTATATTTCCGTCATTTCGTATCTTTATTTGTTTATTTATTTATTTTTAATTATCCGTATCCCACATTCATAGATAACTGGGCATACATTCAAACTGGAACTGGAGGAGGAGAAGCCTTGGAGTGGACCATTGAGTTGGGTCTCTGTCCGCTCATATTGGGCGTACCCAAGGGCCCATACTCGTATTTCTTTTGGGTTTTGGTTCCCACTTCACTGTCCTCGTTTGTTCCCTTCAGATTAGATGCTGTTGTTCAATTTGATGCTTCCTAGCCTCGGTCCATATCCACAGAGCCAGATTCTTCAGCGGTGGTGTGAATTTTTATAACATAATTAAATGCATAATAGATGAAAAATGAACATATATAATATATAATATGTGTAACAATTTTTGATGAACATAAAATTTAATTGGTAAATGAAAGTTTTGTAAAAATAATTATGATAAAAAAATAAAAATATTCGTAATAAAAAGAGCAATAATAAATACTCCTTAATACTATTATTAAATATTGTGACATTTATTAATTAGGCGCAAATACTTACAAACTTTATATAAGAAGAGTTTAAAAAAAAAAATGAGACAAGTGTAGTGATCCCCTAGATTTTGGACGTGAAATTACTACAATAGCATTTGCTATTTTAACTTTATTAAAAACTAAGTGATCATTTGGTTTCTTTTTCTATTTTTTGTTTTTGTTTTTTAATTTTTTTGTTTTGTACTTATTTTCCATTTTGTACTTTCGAAAATAAGGAAAAATAGGTTGAACGTATTTGGTTACTTGTGTATTTCAAAAGTTGTTTTAGAAAATAGAAAATGGGTTTACACATGAAATGAAAAATAGTAAAAAAGTCGTTTTAAGCGTTTTTAACTCAAAATAAGGAAAATTGCAAAATAAGGAAAGTAATATATTTTCTATTTCCTTATTTTGAGACTTTTAACACATAAAACTAAAAATAAAACAAAAATAAAAAAAAAGTCAAATGCCACCTAAATTAACTCAAAATTAGAATATTTTGGCCTTAACAAAAAGTTAAGATTAATTTAAAATTTTTTTAACATAAAAGATGTGTATAATAATCAAACACAAGTGTTTTTTATGAAATAAAATGTATTCTCCTACTATATTATTGAATAATTTTATTCATAATATTAAAAAATTTAACATATAACATATTAAATTCTATAAAAAATGAAACTTAATAAGAATCATATTTTTTTGGTAAAATGAACGTTTTTATTAAATTTCAGGTACTGTTAAAAGGACTGGTGAATCATTAAATCGTAAAAAAAATATAATCAATGGTGTAATTTCAAAAACAATTTTATTTCTTCCCAAAATTAATTTGTTTTTCACCTACTCTTAATTCCGTCAAAACTTGTCTTAGATACTTAGTTCCTGATGTCTTTTAATGAAAATTCTAAATCCGTCCCTTCAAGTATCATCGCAATAAGTGACATATTTTAACAAGATTAACAAATTATTTAAAAAAAAAGAAAAAAAAACATGTGTCAATAATGAAAGTTTATAAAATTTTGAGTAAATAAAAAAAATAATTGATATGAAAACATCTAGTCTTAGTTTGTTTGAATTTGAAGTATTTAAAAAAAAAAAAAAAACACACATTTACTCATATTTTAATCTATACACAAAAACTATTTATTTCAGTTAGTTTGTTTGAAAAAAACAACCTAAAAAAGAAAAAAAAACAAAAAAAGAAAAAAGAAAAAAAGGGGGCACATGTTAATCCTCCACGTTATAATGTATATTGATTGTACCCAATTATATAAAATTGGTGAGACGTATTAATCAGATACGAATGCCTACCAACATTGTACTAGAAGACTTACCCCCAAAAAGTAAATATTGGGACACGTGTTGAATTTTGACAATTGACATACTTTTTGTATTATGGTTTAAATCCCCCTCTAACTTTTACTTATTGTATTATAATGTTTGACAACAATGTATTCATGAATAAGTTTTCTGTATCCCTTGGACTCAAAATGATAATAATAACAATAAATTGTACAGAGACCGTATACGCACTGACTGTGACCAACCTTTAAGTGGGAAATTGATAAGCCAACAAGCGATGAAAGTCGGAAATTGATAAGCCACTGCATAAATGCCCGTATTTGAACTTTCTCTCATCGAATTTACCCACAATTATTTAGGGATCACTATCCTCCCCGTGTGTATGGACATTATTGGAAGGTACAAGAAAATCCATTTCTTCAAAAGTCATGGGACTCTTCGTTTGTATAGCTTCAGGTTACATATCTTCAGGTCATGATATATCATCCATCCATCCATCTCATCATGAACTGAAGAAAATAATAGAGTAATAAATGAAATCTCTCTCTCTCTCGCTCTCTCTCTCTCACCCATTAGCCAACAAAGAATAAACTCCAAGGTTTAAGCATTGGGCTAGTACAAACTTTGGCTCTGTGCTTTTGTCCCACATTGCAGCTCCAAGCCAGGCTAAAAAACAAACCCACACCAAATATCCAAGTGAGATGGATCATCTTCTATAACTTATTGTAAGTTTTTTTTATTCTTATATATGTGTAATTGTATATACTAGGGGCTTGCCCGTGCCAATGGCACAGGACCAAATCACATCTTAGCCGTCCACGTGTACGAATCTCGACCGTCCACGTATATAAATGTCACATCATACTCTTTTTTATTATATAGATATTATTTTGTTTGAAAAAATCAAATTAAACTATTTATTAATTTGCTTCTTTATCATTTTCCCCTTTCTTAATTATAATTGTGTTTATATGTGTATATATATATATATTAGTGTGAACTGTTTCAATTTCCAATGCACCCCTCAGACAAGAGCAAGATTACAAAAACAAAAGTTTTCAAACTTTGATCCGATTATTTTATTATTATTATTATTATTGTGATTATTATAAAACATAGTAGCAATGTCCAACTATAAAGAGTCTAAGATTCTGCCACCCCATTTCAAAGTTATATAACCTCGACATTAACAAAACAACAAATAAACAAAATGAAAATAAATTAATAATAATAGTAGTTGAAATGGAACAAAGATTTCTTCAAAGCTTCTCTCCTCGGAAGAGTTCTTCTAATTAAACACATTAATGATTTTCAATGCAGTGTTCAACGTCTCGACCACGCTATCTTCTTTCCATGCCATGTCCAAAATCAAACACATATAGCACACCGATTCACATCCCACTTAGCACGCAATCCCCCCCCCCCTTTTTTTTTCTTCGTTGTTGGTAATCAAAATCAACGCACGAGGTGCAATAAACACGCATTAATAGTTTGGGCCATTGATGATCAAAAAGAAACGATAAAATCAATTATTAGAAAAGGTGAAGCAAGTCAATATATATTAACGAGAATAATGTTACTATGTACTTTTTCTAAGATTGATCAAAAACGTTGAGAGACCGACATGTGGCGGCGCTTGAGTTGGGGAGAGACTATGGAGATGAGACCACCCAATGGGGGCCTCATCTTTGACCGATAAATCATCTCATCGTACGGCCGGCGATAGAATGTCAGAAACGGGAGGAACGAATCGCGAGACCTCCCCGACCGGCTGACGTGGCAATTGTCCTTCCTGAAGAACATAGCCGGTGACTGGAGGAAGGAGGACTTCGGGTTTGGGGTCCTTGGACAGTTGATGCTTGTGGGGTCCATTTTTTGGGTCTTTTGGGGCAACGGCGTTGATGGGAAGAAGCCCTTTCTTGGGCCGTTGATGCTGCCACGCGGCGTCCTGGCGACGGGTGATGCGAAGGAGATGGACCGGGCGTTGAGCGGGGAGATTCGAGCCGGGCCCAGTAGAGAAGGGGATGGGGCTGCGGGACCCACTTTGGAAGCTGACGTGTCGGTCAGCGTGAGGTGCCAGGGCTTGAGAGAGTCGAAGTGGTGAGAGACGGTGAAGGAGAAGCGAGAGGAGGAGCAGGAACCGATCTTGGCCGTCGATGGGACGGAGGAGGAGTCGAATCGGAGGGACGAGGCTCGCGGGTAGGTTGAGAAGTCGTTGAACTCCAGGGACTCCTCAAAGTCGAGTGATGACACCACCGTAGTCAACGGTGACAGCTCAACAAATGGCCGTACACCCTGCACCACATAAATTTATTGAAAAAAAATTAATAATAAGAAATGGAGTGACAAAAAAAATAATATAAATTAATTAAAGTTTTACTCCCGTGAATCACAAAGTATTACTAAAAGTTAAAGTCTTATAAAAATTTATAATTAAAATTTTTAATAAATAGTAACTAGATCTTAGCTCTTAAAATGATCTACTTTTTAAAATATTTTATTATTAAATTATTAGAAAGATATCCATGACGTGTACCTGTCAGAAGAATCAAATTTTTATTTAATTTTATTTTTCTATTAAAGGGGTCAAATCTCATGGTTAGGGGTAGATGAATATATTGAACTATTTATGTGATTGAGAGCCTTCACAACTCAAACATAACGATGCAATTATCAGGGAGTAATTATCTATATAATTTAAAAATACAAATGAAACTGTTTCCAATAATGACATACACCACTAATTAATTTTTTTTTTTTTTGAAACTAAAGAAATTCACCACTAATTAAACTGAATTATACATAAAACTTGTTTTCCATACATATATATATAAAATATATATGTTAACTTTTGAAAATAAAACCAAACAAACATATATCAACCAACTTAGCTAGCCAATTAATATGCATTATGACCTTTGTGGGCTCATAATCAGAGTTGTTTCTTTGCTGTGAATTCATTTGCGTAATTCAAATCGTTTGTCAAGGTAGTTAAATGGAACTCAGGGTTAAAAATTGTATATATTTAACTTGAGAATGGGAGCCACTCATAGCATGTTTTAATTTTTACCATGGCGGGCATGGTCACAGGCCCACCGTTGAAATAATAGTTTGGGTAAGGAAGTCAACATAGGAGTCACAGACACACCGTCTATTACGGAGCTTAAACAGTGCAGTGTGTACAAATCTCAGCACATCTATTGATGTGCTTAAAGTTGGATAAATTGGTAAAAATTAACGTATTATATTTTGTACCGTAAATAAAAAATTTGAATTTCATAATTCTGCAATGTGTATTTTATAGCGATCTGTACTTTTTTTAATTCTAAAAGTTAAAAAATAACAATAAACAAATAAATAATAAGCTGTCAAATCAAAGCATATTTGAATTAGAGGGAGTTCGGTTATTAATTAAAGGCTTAAAACCTCAAACAATATCTTAGGTTAATTAATTGTTTATTAAAATAATGGTTTTTTTTTTTTTTCCCTTTTTTGGTAGATTTCTAAAGAGTGATTTTAGAATTTTCTTGTCAAAATACAAAAATTTGTACTTTTAGGTATCATGATTCTATAAATCTTCGTAGTTGTGATTCTTTCATATTAAGGTTGAGATTGGAAAAACAAAATGTTAATATTTTAATTGACTATTAATCTGTTACTAAAAGATTAACTTATTAGTGTGTATAAGCTAGGTTTTTTAATAGTTATCTATTAATTTTTTGTTAATTTAATATTTTTATCTTTCAAAATTTTTAAAAATTTAAAATGTAAGAAAATAAACTTAATTATTTTTAAAAAAATTAAAAAAATTAGTAGCGACGTTTTTTTCCCCCAAACACAACCTAAGTTTACCTTCCAAACATAAGAGAAGAGAGAGGGAGGATCAATCACAAAGGCCCTGTGAAGCCTTCCGGGGTAGTACTCAGCCATGATCTTCAGCGTTGCCAGCAGCATGTTCATGAAAGCTGATGCTGATCTGTAAAAGCCTGCAGAAACCTCACCCTTTGTCAACAACAGCTACAAACCCAGGAAACACACCCAAAATTAAAAAAAAAAAAAAAAGTGGGGTAAAAATTTGGGCTCTTTTTGAACTTCAATTACCCCAACACACCCCGACCCATGTACAGCCGGGACCAGGACTTCCCAAGGGCACTCCAGGCAATTTCTGACATGGGTCTTGGTCTCTGATAAATATAATTGTGTATATATATATATATATATGCATGCAGAACAGCACAATCACCATCAAAAAAACTTTATTCTCTGCATTCTGCTGCTATCTTAATTGATTACTCATTGATTAAAGTGATTAGGCGTGGCTTGGGAAATTAAAGAGAAAGAGAGGCAAAATGAGGTATCAACCACAAGCTGAAAAAAGTCCCATGATGGAATGTACATTAAATGCTGCTGCTGGCCCCAAGTGAGAGAAAGGCAGTTTGAGATTTGGAGAGAGAGAGAGAGAGCGCGCGCGCGCAGAGAGTTTAGGGTGTTTAAATTACTTGTCTACCCTTCGTTTTCAAACCTTAATGGTGGGGTTGAATCAAGGGTAATGCAGTCATTGTGAAGAGCAAATAGACTTACTTGCATCAAAGAGGATGACAAATTGCTCTACATTCTTGGGCATGGTTTGAATGGCAACCTCCAGTGTAAACACCAGCAGCCGAGTAAAACTATAGAATTTCAACTCAACAGTATCAGAAAATGTATATACATATACATGAATACATCTATTTCTATATACAAGGATGTGTATGAAAAGGGGGAAAAAAAAAACTCACAGTTTCTGTGAATGGAATTTCTGGTAGTCTTGCTTAATCCGGAAAATCTGCGAGAAGAATACCAAGTGAGCAGAGATCCCTTAGGTGTGATTTTCCGGGAGAATTGAAATGAGAAAGAGAGAGAGAGAATTACCATGACAGGCCTGGATTCTTCGTCGTGGCCGGCGACGTAAGCTACACCTTCGGCGAGCTCGGCCGAGAACTCATCGGCTATGAGATGGTCTGTGCTCAAATCACCATGTGAAACAAACTTTTAGTTCGTTCTACTTCTTTTCTGAAGTATCAACTATACAACTTGCTTTAACGCAAATTCAAAACCAAAAGCAAAAACAAAACGACAAAAAAAAAAAAAAAAAAGGCGAGATTCCGGTAAACCAAACAAAAAGAGAAGCTTGAAAAAAAGGAAACAACCAAAAAGTCGAACAACCTAAGATTCAAAATGTGGGTTTTGCAGAGGGGAAGAAGAAGAAAGTACCCGTTCCAATGCTCTCTCTCCAAGAAAGGCAAGTTCGTAGTTGCTTTGCAGCTTTCTTCACATTATCGCCTCTCGATTTCAGAAACCTCTTAACACAAGCACTGTTGCAGAACTTCTCCTGCCCAAGACCATTACAAATTATATATAGATCCAACAAATGAAAGATTATCAGAATTTATGTATATAGAATAGATAGATGGGTACAAATGTGTGTGTGTGTATATATGTAGATACCTGTTTGAGGGTGAGAGGAGATTGTTTTCTGAGCAGGGAAAGTACAAGTTCGACTCTCTCTTTGTCTTTGTTGGTCTCGTCTTTCTTCCCCATTCTCAAGAGGGTTCCGACAGACAACGACTGTGCTTTGCTTGTAAGTGCAGTGAATGAGAGTGTAGCAATCTCTCAAGAAACAAACACACAGATATACTAAACTTCAACTTCACGCAACCATTTAAACTAAACTTGAGTTCAAAGCAGTAGAGAGAGAGAGAGAGAGAGAGATTTGGGAGTGTTGAGTTTGTTTTTTGGAGTGAGAGAGAAGGAGAGAGAGTTGCACTGTATTTATAGCCGTGACGGTAGCCGTTATGTTTGAGAAGGCAGAGAGGCCTACAGTTCGCGAGTCAAAGTCATGACGGCACTAAAGCTGTCCGTAACGGAAAACGTCGGCTGGGGGGCAGAGAACTCAATTATTATCAAAACTTTCCCCTTTTGCCCCTTGTCCTCTTACATTCCGACTTTGGGAGTCCCAAACCCGACTGCAGTTTGTGAAAAGATGGAGCTATCATAGCACATTTTCGTGAAAATTATTTAGGAACCTTCTCAGATTTTAGATAAATTTTGTTTGCAAATTGTGCATCCAATTCTCGGTAACTAAAACATATGATATATATATGTATATATATATATATTCCACCGACAATGTATCTCTTCTCGTTTGGTTGTAAACTTTTATAATCCCCGATCTTAACATCAACTCTAGATAAACAATTTGAATGTTTTATGAATAGCCAAACGTGGTCTAACAAAAGAATCGGTGCTATGCCTAGTAAAACAAATTCCCAGTAGAGTACCATGCCCACGTGGTGAAGTCTATAAAAATAGTGGAAGTAGAGTTTTTTTTTTTTTTTTTTTTTAACACTCTTTAATCACCTATCACATCAAATATTGTAAAAAATAATTTTCAATCAACTAATTACCATATAGAATTGTTTTACCATTTAACTTTTCAGTTCCCATATTTGATTTTTACTATTTATCTTATAATAGTAAATAGATAGATGTATATGTTTAGGTGGTTGATGACAAAAAGAAAAAAAAAATTAAAAATTTAATATAAAAGTGACAGAAAATAAAATTTAATCCAAAAAAACAATAACAATTAAATTTTAAATTTTGTTAATAAATCAAACACCCGATTAAAATGAACAGAAAGGACATTAATTAAGTAAAGTGGAATAGATTATAATTACGAACAAATGCCAAATGTTCTGCTTACCATAGACACTAATTACTCTGGACCATTCATGGGATATTACTATATATAACAAGCGAAAGTTGGCTACTTACACAGCTTTGGGTGAGAATTGAAGCACAGAAGCAATGATGGGGGTGTGGAGAGATCGAATGGAGGGGAGATTGTGATCGAATGTGGGGGCCAGGAGAAGTGGACATATCAACGGATATTGTGGGATGTGAATTCGGGGTGGTGAGATGTACAATGGTAGTAACTAATAAATGTTTTATCGTACATTGTATGACAACAATGAATTATTTCAGTCCTCTATGCTGCCCAGTAAATGAAATACTGTGCCAATTTTGTTTGCAAATGCTTGGTTTTTAGTCCTAAAATCTTAAATAAATGATTCAAAGTTTCACCATATCAATATTCATGTAGTTAAGTGGGATTGAAGAGTCCTAGCTAGTTTGGTAATAAGAGATTAATTAGTTTTTGTATTTTTTCTAGTATTATATGATTTTTTTTTTTACTGAATTTTAATTACTTTTTTTTTTTATCTTGATAACCTTAGGAATATTAATCATATCAACCCAAAAAAAAAATTGAAATAGACATTCATTCAATTCTCAGTGATTTTCCTTACCATTCGGATTTTTATCCTTTTTGGATAAAAACTTCCAAAACTAAGGTATAGTTTAGGAGAAAAAAGGTTTTTTTTGTAGTTAGCTAGTAGCTTTTTTGTGTTTGGAAAAGTAAAAAAACTAATTTTTTAGTAACTTGCTTTTTAACTTTTTATTAATTTAACATTTTTCCTCTTCAATGTTTAAAAAAATATTAAAATATAAAAGGGTAACTTTAATAATTTTAAAAAAAATAAAAAAACTAGTAGATAGTAACTATAAAATACCAAACGATGCCTAAATTTTGAATTGAATTCTGACATTATTATGATTATAATTGATTGCGAAATTCCCATGCCAACCATTGATATTTGAATTTATATATACAGTTGGATGTATTATTTAAAAGGGAATGCTATGCATGTTCTAACTTTTTATCTTATTTTTAACTTTTAGATAAAGTAGAATGTGACCCCATATTAATAAATACATATAAGGCCTACTAATTAATTATTTTGTCCAAGTGACATAATACATAGTTAAACTTGAAGTTTTATTAGGAAATATACAAATTCCTACCAATACTATTGTTGAAATTTCCCTACTTATAAAAGCTTTCACAAGCTTAAAGAGAATTTAATTCTCCCCTTGGCTCACATATGATTTTCTTTATTTATTTATTTATTTATTTATTTATTTATTTATTTATTATTATTATTATTATTATAATAATAAATTGCCAGGGGTGTTTTAGGCATTCAACATGGACCACGATAATCAAGTTATTGACTTTTAACTTTCTATGGTCTTCGCAATGAGATATTAACATACACTTGTATAAATAACTTCACATAATTCCATAAATTTTAGGTCAAAACTTTGATGTTTGTCGCCCCCTCGTGTTAAATAAAAAACTCGTCCAAGTCCGTCTTCATCACGGCGGAGACCATTTTTGCACTAAATACGTTGAATATATATATATAAGAATTTAAGGAAATAGAAAACAAAAATTGAAACATTCCCTCTAGAATCTCATTATTATTTTCAATTTTTTTTAACCTTTATTCCAATATTAGAAAGGTGATTAGAGAAAG
Source organism: Sideroxylon spinosum (assembly GCA_003260245.2). Lineage (NCBI taxonomy): Eukaryota > Viridiplantae > Streptophyta > Magnoliopsida > Ericales > Sapotaceae > Sideroxylon > Sideroxylon spinosum. The sequence continues at coordinate 23,836,195 of QLOD02000038.1, read as the reverse complement.
AAAAATTACTGGTTTCGAGGTAAGTATGGCCACTTTCCTTATTTTTAAATTCTAAGGTCAAAAACAACCCAAAATAACACCATTATTAATAATAAGAGTGCACATAATTCTACCCCTTAGTTAGTGCACATAATTCGATTATTAGTTCGTATATATTTAGTTGTTAATTTCAAAATTTTCGAGTAACACTCTATGTTATTCAAAGAGTACACATAATTCAGTTTGGTTCAGTTTGACATTAAAATTTTGAAATATTTTAGAATTTTAGTGAAACTTTGGAAACCAAATCAAATCCAACCAGGAGATGTTTGGTGTAATTAAAAACGAGATAAAACGACACAATTTGTAAGTTTGTAATTCATACAGTGAGATAAAAAATAAATAGATTTAGAGATTTTTTAAATTTTTTAACATTCATTGGTGTCTCAGAAGCAGTGTTTGGTTTGAGAGCCTTAGGGAAAGAATACTCTACATATTTATATGGAGGCCAGTTTTCAGTTGGTTCTATGTATAAATCAAAGATAACTTTTTAGATCAGAATAAAACTAGATCAATTTTCTTAAAATTTTCAAGCCCTAAATATAACTATTATTTATTTCTCAATATAGTTCTGTAGAACTTAAGGCCATTCACAACTTTATATTCAAAATTAAACTTAAGAATATATTCAAATATACAATTAAAACCAACAATTAATTAATGGAGAGTGAGGGAAGCAAAGTGCCTCTTGATAAAGCGACAAGAGTGAGATGGCCCATAGAGGTGAGGGTGAGGTGTTGACATTAAGTTTGATATCAACTCCATGATAATACTTTTTTTACGATTGGATTAAAATTCAATAATTTTGAAGGTATTTGCCATTTTGTTATGAGCTGCTGAACGACTCAGTTGGACGAGTTATGTCACACCCTAAACTTTGAGTTTGAGAGAAATTTAAGTCATGGGTATTGCCTCAGTAGACACATGGATGGTAAAGATAAAGCCATATAGAGGATATAACTACACATCAGGATACTTGTGAAAAACACATTGCAAACACGTAAAAAGGTTAAAAGTACAACCTAAATTCCAGCTTAATTTATTGAACAATGACATATTTTACCACAAAAGACAGTGCATTGTACTTCACGCGCTTAATTTATTCGTTAAGCAAAAATAAAAACAAAAATTGCAATGTCATCGTCGGGTAATCAAAGAAAAAGTAACTGTGGGGCTTAGGTAAATGAGTTTAGACATAAGCAAAGCCCAAGTTTTAGCTGATAAATTGGACTTCCCAAAAAGCAGAATTATGTAAGCTTTATCGTGATAATTAAAATAACATTACAAAAGTAGTTTACTTAAGTGAAAGACTTGTTTGTTTGTCCTTGTTCAAATATGTGCTAGATTCTCTCTTATACCTTTTCCCCCATCTCTCTCTCTCTCTCTCTTGCCTCTCAGTTTCTCTCTCAAAACTACTATAAATAAACATTTGAGATTTGCCAACCATGTGATCAGTTGTCTTAAGTTAGGAACGGATGATGACTTTGGGGTATGATTTTCTTTTTTCTTTTTTATATATGCATACATATACACACACATATATATATAAATAGATAAATGTGTGTGCGCGAACCTATCCCATGTGCCCAATTGTCCTAAAGTAGATTCACCCTTCTACCAACCAAAATGACACGTCCTTTTGATTTCAAAATTTGAACACTAACCTCCTTCCCTCCCTCAGGGTGGTGGTGCACTGCTGCTCAATTACCCAATCCCCACAGCCCATAGCCCTCACCCCACAAAACACCAGGCACTTCTAAATCAGTACAGTTAATAATGGTTAATTTAATCATTGTCTTTCAAATTCAAAAATACATATATATATATTTTGCTTATCTCTCTGGCTTCTACTCTCTTGCTAAGATATTATGGAAAGAGAAAAAAGGGTAATAATGAAGTCTTTGGAATAATGGGTTGCTTTCCACTCCCCTATCTCATGATTAATTATGGGGGCCAAACCAAACAAGATGGCCAGGGGCCGCAGTACTGTTTTGTAAAAAACCATGTTGATTGGGCAAGAAAATTTTATGGCAAGTTAGTCAAGAGTATAGGACTAGTTTGTTTGTTTTGGCAGCTCAAATTGGGAGTACTGAAGTGGGTAGGGGATCTTTGTCAATATGAAAGGAGGGAAGGGCAAAACTTCCACATATCAAAGACCAATTTCCCATTTTTCTGAGGGGGGTGGTTAGGGGTGGAGTGGTCGATGTTTGAAATTTGCTTTCTAACGTTATAAAAAAACAGAACCCACTTTGATGCTACATGATATTCTTACAAGTAGTTTTGGTGGAGGCCACATTTAACTTTCCGTTATTGCAAGTGTGTTTAATTTTTGAACAAGGAAAATGTTGGTGTGAATCGGGAGTGATATAATTGAATTGTATAATTACATTGTTAATCGCAAGTTATATAATTCAATTGAATATTTAGATTGTTAATTTTTGTAAATTTCATGGGAGTTTCATTTTAATTTCAGTCTTTTATATCATTATTTATCTTTCAACAATATAGTACATAAGAGTCAAATTTTAATAAATTCAAACATATAAGCAGAATGGATGAAGATTCCAATTAATGAACCTACGATAATAAAAATTATTAATTAGTGACATATATAACTTCCATTTCATTTTTCTCCTTATTGAAGTTTTTGTATAAAACATAATCCCCTTTAAATAGATAGATTTTTTTAAAAACAATTAAGGATATAAATAGCTGAAAAGGAAAATATCTATTTACCATAATAATTTATCAGAATTAATTATCAAAATGATATGATAATAATATTTTTAAAATTAATAAATATTTTCTTTTAAAGTGTAGATGAACACGAAGTATTTATACTATTCTGATAATTTTTTTAAAAAAGTATAAAATTACTTAACTGAAAATAACATATATATATATATATATATATATGTTCAACAATTATTGCATTAGAGCATATATTAAAGCCACCTTAAACCTTCTTTTCTTCTGTTGGTTTCAAATTTTAGTTTTTGATCCAGCCTGTCATGCATTAGTAGAAAAGCAGCAAAGGTGGTGGGTGACGTGTACACTTAACGTTGGATAAAGGCCGCTGAGGTGTCAATTGGACTTTGTTCATCATACAACTCAGCACCTTTGCATCTCCCAAGCAACCGTTACAAAAAGACGCACATATATATACAAACACGTATTATTATATATATATATGTTTATCAATGATTCATGACTTCAAATTTGTAGCAATGTGTGTTGTTGACCCAAACAACTCGTGGAATTGGATTCTTTTAAATTCTTTCTCACATCCTTTCTGGTCCCCACGTCTAGAAGGGAAAAAAAAAATGGTTTGATATATATATATATATATATGTGTATATATTTCATTTTGATGTGTCATGAAATCTCAGAGGTGTCCAAGAGAGATCTTGTAAACGCTGCATTTTGGGCAAGACATAGAGGTACTAAAATTCAGAGGATCAAAATAATGTGATTTCATATCCCTTGAATAGACAACCCAATACACTAAGACATTCTTCCCATCCAAAAACAACTTAAAAAGTTGTGATTTGATTTTTCTTCTAGGTTTATATTGAAATGGGAAAGACAGACATAGCTTTTTTATAATAATATTAACCGTAAACCGTTGAATTGTAATCAAATGATCCTAATATATTCATATTGTTTTAATTTAAAATAAAAATAAATATATTTAGATTATTAAATTTAATATAAATGATACTGATGGTAAATTATAGAACTAATATAAAACTTGATGCCAATATGTTTAAATTAGCTCTATATACATATGTTTGTGTATAGCTACTTTTTTTTTTTTGGTTCATATTATTCAATAAAGTCAATGATACAACTGCTGATTTCTTTGATTGAAAAGTGTATGCCTAAAGTTTTTAAATTCATTACTAAAACTCAAGTCAACTTAATTCAGTAAAATTTTATTTTTAAACTCAGTAGAATCGACTACATAAATTCCTTTTTTTTTTTCATTCATTTTATAATCTATTTTATTTTCTATGATAGTATATAAAACTAAACTATGTCTTTTCTTATATCATATTTTATTAGCCCGTCTATATAATGAAAGTTCAAAAATAGCCATCCAAAAGTGTGCATGTAAAAAAAGATAAATTACTCTAGTGTGTGACTATTTTTAAATTCCATATAGATTTTGTTATTCCACTTATTTATAGCATAGCCATGAATCTCGTACAATACTATTGAGCAATACCCATCGTATAAAGTTTAAAAATAGTACCTTACTCCTTATGTTTTGTATTATAATTTGTATCAGATAATGTTGGACAATATTCAATAGTTTTGAAATTTTTGTATTTTATCTTGAATATTTTTATTTTTATTCGTATGCTAAACTTTATAAAATTATGAATGACAAATAAAACTTTTTTTCTTCTCATTCTTATCCAACTCTGCATAAAGAACCTTATTCTTTTTTTGTTATTAATTACTACTACGAAATGTAAGGCATGGTGGATTTGTTACATCAATCAATATCAACGTAATATTTATAACTTCTATTTTATAATTATTTAAATAATATATAAAATATTTTAAGTAAATATATAGTTTTATAATGATAAATCTGAATGATACCTCGAAACGTACCAACATTGGTAGGTACTGTAACATTAACAAAATTGATATATTATTTGGTATAATATTCACAACTATAGTTTATAGGACTACAAGCAAATTAAGTGTTTTATAATTCACTTGTAAACGAGATCGCTTTTTTTTTGTTTAATAAACCAAATGAATAAACTTGAATGTGTTTTTAAAACTCAATAAATAAATGAACCAAGTTTAAATAAGAACAAATTCATCTCGATAAGGATTGCAAATACACTTATTTATTGTTTATATACTCGTTTATAACTCATAAATAATTTTGTTTAAATGGTCATAAATAAACTTATTGATAACTCGTGAGTAATATCTTTTAATCGTTATATGAACAAGTTTGTGAAAACTATTCTTTACTTTTTACAAAAACGTTAAAAAGTTAAATATTAAATATGTTAATTTAAAATTTGCTTATTAAGTTAAAAAAATAACTTTTTTTTTTTGTTTATTCATTAAATTTATTCATTAATAGGGATGCAAGCAAAATCGTCAAAAAACTCATAAGCAGCCTCAGTAAAAGATTCATAAACAAAAGCTCACAAGTAAACTCGACAAAAATAGTGAGTAAGTTTATTTATTATACCTAAACCAGACTCAAACTTACATTTGAACTAACGAGTCGAATTTAAAATACACAATTTTGAACATGATAAAAGTTTGGTCGGAGTTGGATTTCGTCAAATACCTTAATAAACAAGTTTGAATATAAAATTTTGATCTTGATAAAAGCTCAAATCAAAGTCGAGCTCACTAAAGACTTTACAAATAATTTTGAATACTCCAATATTCAAGTTGACTCATTTGTAACCCTAATTTTTCATAGATAATATGATTATATAATTTCTGTCGTTCTTACGAGTGAATCCTACCGATATAAACGGCTAAATTAGTATCCTAATTACAAGTGGTATATACAATTGTGTAATTTCAATCATTTACATAAAAGGGATAAAGTTCTACAAACGCGACTGAGTGATAGGAGATAACAATCCCAAGCACCAAAACAATGTGATCACAAGGAAAAAGTTATCACAAATTCTTCAGTTTTCTATAGCTCACGGGTAAGCCTAAACCAAATGAAATAAACCATCTTTGATTAGTTACGGCACTGGTGGGTTAGAACATAGTCATCAAACTCAATAGGATATTACTACATATGTGTTCGAAGAAGTTGACTAATTAAATTATACTAAATTAGTATTTAAACTTTTAACAACAAAATTATTTTATTTTCAAACTCGGAAAACATCGTATTTTACTTTGGGGGTGTTTGGTACACCAAAACATACCCAAAAACTCTGAAAATCTGTAAAAGTAATTTACTTTTTATCTCACTGCACGTATTACCAACCTTATACTTTATCTTATTTTATCTCATTTTTTACTACACCAAACACCCTCTTTATAACAAGAGTCTAATTGGATACAAACGAAATAAAAATAAATAAATAAGGCCCCATTTGGTTTGTTTCTGTGTTTTCTGTTTTTGTTTTCTATTTTCTGTTTTGAATTCATTTTTCATTTTACACTTTTAAAAACAAGAAAAACAGATTAAACGCATTTGGCCACCTGTATTTTCAAATTTTATTTTAGAAAATAGAAAATCAGTTTACATATGAAATGAAAAGTGACAAAAAAGTTGTTTTGAGTGTTTTCAATTCAAAACAAGGAAAATCTTAAAATAAGGAAAACAAAGCATTTTTTATTTCCTTGTTTTTTGACTTTTAACACATAAAATGAAAACAGAAAATAGAAAACAAAAAAAAAAGTAATAAAACAAAAAAAAAATAAAATGAAAACCAAATGCCACCTAAATAAAACAGTAATAGAACTTAAAAATGGGGAATTGTTTACCTCAACCAACTAAATGCGGCCTTCTCCACAAAACTTGCAATTGCTGCCAACCCATCGTGGATCCATTTCTCAATGGGCTCACAAAACCCGAAATAATCGCCCAAGCAGAATTTAAAAGTAAAGGTGATCATTGGGCCACATTGATAGTCTTAGGTGAAGAGAAATTTTCAATACTTTAAAAAAATAATAATAATAAGGAAGACGACGTGTCTAAAGTTGAGCCGAGCTAAATTAACTGGTCATTTCTGCATAATTAAATAAAATTAAAATAAATAGAGTTTTTTTTTTTGGGGGGGGGACTTATAATCACTAAAAACAATATTTTATTTTTTGTTTTTATTAATTTGTAAACATATTATTCACGTTCAAAAAATAATAATAAAACAAAAACTACGTACGAATATATTCTTAAAAAAAAAAAAAAAACTATAGTTTGTCATATTTTCTTCCCTTTTATTTTCGTTGTATTTTCTAGAAGACGTCTATGTAATCATCAAAAAATATGCCTACGAATGACCTTTCTTATTCGATTAATTTGCCAAGACGTCAATTTCAAATATCGACATGTGATGTAATTTCTTTCTTTCTTTTCTAAGCCTCTCGGTGTCACATCCATCAACTTTGATCCAGAAGTTTAATCTCTTCCACAATGCATATATGTCAACCACTATTATTTGAAATTCAAATCTTTTTTTTTTTTTTTTTAATCTCTGAAGAAATTGATTTCGTCTTTCAAATCCGAAATTTAGCCTGCACTCCCTTCAAAATACAAGAAAAATTAGGTCTTCTAATAGAGGGTACTGCAGTTTCCAAAATTGGGTATTTCTTTTAAGGTTTCAACTAACAATTTGGACTATGTTGATGAAAGTTGAGACTTATGTGGTGATATATAAAGCTAGATAATGGTTTGGTTTTTCCCTCTTTTTCTATTCTAGTTAAAAATTTTACGGATGTTCGAAAATTCTTCTTTAGATTATACTTACCCAAATATGTTTATGTATGTGTATACCATAATAGGAATTCAGGTTTTGGAATTCAGTTCAAACGGTTTCCAATTTGAGTGCTAACATCAATTTTCATATCAGCTCGATAACAACAAATTCAGAATCATCGGATTAAAATCCAACTAATTAAAAATATATGAACGTAAAATATATGAATGTAATTAGACCGTTAAATTTTAATTCAACAATATCATAGTTTCTGAACTAACATCAAAACCAATATCAACCTTTCTCTTTTTTATATACAAAATTTACAGAGTCAACTTCTTCTACTTTTTTTTTTTTTCCTCCTTTTAAGTGGGAATTTATATTTTTCATATTTGACCAGAACTCGAGGAAAATGAAGTGATTTATACAGTACGCAAATGTCAGTGAACACCAAGAGGTATATACATAAATTTTTTTTTATCTCCAAGGCCTCAATTACAAGTACAAAACAAGTTCCCTTTGCATTCAAATCTTTTTACAATGTTCCCCTGAGCCTTCTGAAGAGTTACCTTAAAAATGAGGATATATTTTCACACGGGGCAAGCAGATACTGTCACAGGGGGAGACCCCACTGGTACAGGTGGAAAAATAAGAGATGGATGCTTGTAGTTGACTTCTCAGGGGAGCATTGTTTTCTTGAAACGCAAGAGGTTTCCCAAAAATGGAAAAGAACCCCCACAAAATGGGTGCCCATCCCAAAACTCAAACTAGAGTGAAGACCCAATGTGTAATATGGATGCAACTTCAGTCAGAAGATACATACATATGTGTATGTGCATGAATGTATGTATGTATATGTTTTTTGAGTAAGGAATACAAGGGCCTTGTGGAAGTGTGAGAAGAACTGGTGATTGGTGGGGTGGCTACTTCTACTACAAGAGGAAAAGGTGTGACAAGGACATAACACCAAGAGGAAATGTGATATGCATGATTGGCCTGCAAGGGAATTTAGAAATGTTCTTAAAAAACAGTGACCTAAACTTCACCCTTGTCTAAGCAACCAGCAGGTTCTCTCTCTCTTTCCCTCCTCTGTCTCTTATTTCTTCGCTCACTCTTTCTCACCTATCATGAGCCACACCCACACCTCTTCTTCTCCAAATGGGGTGGCTGCAGTCCCTCTTCTCTCCATTGAAGAAGCTCTGGGTTCGCCTGCACTCCTCAGCTCATCGAAAGAGTATGTGCTCAACTCAATGATTCCAGTAACTCAAAATTTTCCTACATACTCTATTCCTCTACGTTCATGTTTTGCCTCCATTCATAATCATATAGTTCTCATTGAGCTAGTCTATTTGTCGTCTACAGTATTTCCTATACTTACCCTTCCTCGACATTCATGTTTTGGCATCATGCATAAGCATACGATTCTTCTCCTTGTCTCCTTGAGATAATCTAAATGTCTGCGTTTTATCTGAACATAATTTTCCTACAAAGAAGTTTAACACACTAACCAAATCTCTCTCTCTCTCTCTCTCTCTCTCTCCCTCATATATATATATACATGTGCCTACAATAGCAGTTTTACTATTTCCAACACTGACAATATTCAGCTTTACACGGTTCATTAGTTCATCTTCTCATATCTAACTGCATTTTGCTGCTCATTTATTAGGGAGAGGGATATACATTCTATACGACGATGTCAAATCCTGCCCCTGTGAAGACGTGCACGTGCTGTGGTCGATACTGGTGGAGTCGCATGCACCTTCTTTGCCGTCGACAAAGTGAAGGCATGCATACAAACAAGAGCAGAGAGTGAGAATTATTTCTCAGCCATGTACATAAGTCATATATGAAACGTTTTTAATTGGTATAAGTTTTGTTTTCCCCCTTTTCGTTTCCACTTCTTGAAACTTAAACTTGCTTATGAGTACACTCCACTCGAGTATGTATTTCTAAGTTATGTAAAAATACTGTATGCTCATTCCCCAAGAAAAGTGGGGGGAAAAAAAAAAGGGAAAATCTTCAAAAGGTGCCAGCATGCTTGTAATAGCATTAGGAGTATCTAAACATTCATCTTCTCAGGCCAAATATGACTTCTGGAAGGAATGAATTAAATTGAAGGATATATATTACATGCTTCCTATTGTATAACAGTATCTGAACAGTGAAATATATATGCTTAGGCTAAATATGATTTCTCGAAGGCATGAAGTATATTCAAGGGAAAACAAAATATATATTCAAGGGAAAACAAAATACAAATATATGCATAAGCTTCCTATTGTAAGATTTTCTATGACCTACATTTCCTTCAGTTGAAAAGAAACAAAAGGTAGATTTTAAAAGGCAATACCCTTCTATTTGGCTTCATCTTGTTGCTTTGTCTGTTTCCAGCTGTTGAGATGGCAGAACCATGTTGAGGAGGTTGACTTATGAAAACTATGGAATGGATGGGACAACAACCAACATAACTCTCTTTTCATCTCCAAAGTCCTTAAAAATTATAAACATTTAAGCAATCCTAATGGTTATGTTCCTTGAAAGCTAATGCGTTTGCAATGAAAAGTGACAGATAGGAAAAATTAAAAAAAATCAAAATTTACAACGAAAATCCTACTTCATGAAATTACAATCTTAGAAGACCATCCAGCCCAGTTCTAATTACAATACTATTTTCCCGTGTGTTATAAGTTTAGGTGAAGATCGCCTTATCTAAAGAGGAACAGGGATATTAGCCTAACAGAGGCAAAACTGAACTCTCCGTTGTTCAGATTTTATCAGATGTATGAAACACCTGAAAGGAATGAGGAAATAGTCTGAAGAACTTGATAACAGTTACAACAAGTCCGTTTCTATTCACCAAACACAAATAATCACATCTATTGTTTACCAAGCAAAGAATGTATTGATGGTACTCCCTATTTTATCATCATTGGTAGTTTACCAATTTTTAGCTATCTTCTTTCTATTTTATTTTTTGTTGCAACTTGTAAGCACAAGCTATTTATACATGAAACTTGTGTTTTCTAACAAATTTAAAATTCTATCTCTACTATTGAGTATTGAGGATCTTAAATATGACACTTAACGAAAAATGCCATTATCTACAACTGAAGAAGACTAATTAGAGTCTTCCCAACTGCTATGGCAAAGACATTTTTTCCATTTTTAGGAAATTCCACATTTATATCTTGAAATCTCAAATAAGTTAGTTTTCATCTGTTGTGGACTTATTAGCAGGAGCAAATCCAGCATCAATCCACATGAGTCCAAAAATACGCCTCAACATAGCTTCTCTCACTTCAACAACCCTTTGAGAGAAATGCGGGAAAAGGAAGGAATAAGACAGAGACAAACAGATAACGGGAAACCATTCATAAAATTCATTACAGTACAGTGGCTGTAACAGCATCACGAATCCTTGTGTTATTGATAAATGTTATCAATTTGACAAATAAATCATTAATATTGAAGGAATGAGTGTTTACCACTGAATGAAATATAAGGTTCACAAATGTTTTATAATTGCTCTTTATGGAAAATAAGTGCAGCAATGTTAAATCTCACAATTTAATGAGAAGGGAAATGGTGCAGCCAAATACAAGAGAAATCCAAGAAACAACTTTAACATGGCTCGGATAGAAAATCCCTTTTCAGCTTAAATGCATAGATCCTGCAAAAGACAGCATTTACATCCACAAAAGAGCAGTACGAATATTAGGTATCATCGAAGAAAGGAATGAATTTTACATGGGCACCTAACATGTTGAAAATTTAAGTGATAGACAACATGTTAACTGGTTATTGGATTTGAGATCCAGGTCCGGCATCCTATTGTTGGAGAAATACCAAATAGGGTGTTTGAGAAAGATGTTAGTTACTTCTTTCAGCATGGATAAATTTAGGGAAGATAATTAATGCCAGAAAGTCTGAAATTAAAAGTGTTCAAAGACAAACAAACAGAAATATGGAAAACTGGTTTATCTACTGGCAATAGAAACTCAAAAAACAAAAACACTTACACACCAAAGAGTGAATAACAAGAACAAGAATAATAAGGAAAAATTCTCGCCTTCGACATGTCAAAATTTTATTTTTTTAAAGAATATAAAGCTCCGTCTACCACAAAATAGAAGTGTAAAGAAATAAGGAAATATCATTGTTTATCTACATGAATCCTTAGAAGAAAATGATGCTGATTATTTACCCAAAGAGGGAACCGCTCCATCATAATGTTGAAGAAGAAAAGCCTTCAGCAACACCTGGGAGCCACTCTTTGAAGTATTCATTGCAGTCTATCTCTGCAGGAGATAGGACACCAAGAGGAGTGACAGTTATCTGAAAGGAAAGATAACCATGTTAATCAAGGGCTGCAGAGTTCGGATCTGTTTCACAAAGTATCAAGTATTACTTACATATCCTTCCTGGAGGTAGTAGTAGTCTGCATCGTCATCTTCAACAATGGCTCCCGTTACCTAAAGGATCACAGAAATAGACCTTTCTGTTAGAATTTTAATAAATAAAAACGAATTTTAAACAAGCAGAACACAAGGAATCTGTACTTTCCAGCTAGAGTCTTCCCATGAGTCGCAACAGTGCCTCACTTTTACCAAGCGACCAATATCTCTAATAACAGTAAAAATAATAACTACAAAAAAAATATATACAGATGGGAAAGAAAGAGACCCACTTCTCTCTTGAACAAAAGATGTTCTCGTGACATAGTTGAGGCATCCATTTCTGTGCTTGTTAATGAATTTGTATCCATGGTCATTGTTGACAACATTTTTCCTCCTTGTGCGTCAGAAGTAACTTGCCTCCACCCCATTTTGACAATACCTTTTCCCTGCTTGGTCAACTTATATCCCTGTTGGGCAACCGGGAACAACAGTTCAGCCGCAACTCAAAATCCAGGATGCTCCCCAAAATGAATTGAAGTTTTTACTTTTACAAGGATAATATCATTAAAAACCAAAACAAAAAATCATTTTTTAATAAATAAATAATCTTATCGAAGAACAAAGGAATCAAAAGACAAGGACATCCTAACACAAAACCCACCCATATCAATAAAACGAACCCCCGACAAAGCTCACAAAAGAGTCAATATTCGAATCTGTACCCCCTTTATCTCAACTACACAATTGTGACAAAAAGCTACTCTTGATTCTGTAAGAGAGGAGGTGTGAGATTACAGGAGTGAGGACAAATGCATATAATGTGAACCAAAAATGACGATGAAAATTATTACATAGTCCAAACTTCTAATATAATCCTCACATTTGTAAACCCAAGGGGTAGTGCTAGGAGATGAATGGGTACTATTACTGCTTGAGAGCCACCCTAGGGGCAAAAATCCCGCTTTACCCAGCTATGCAAGTGGGGGGTAATACAAGCCCCCCGGGTTTACGCCTTATATATAACGCAAAGCTCTAATGGTGGTGATTCCTGGGTTATCCAAAAGAAAATATATCATCCTCACAATTGTGTAAGGTCTGAAACTAACTTCAAATGAAATATATATCCTATTCACTTTCTAATTATGTTGAATGCAGATAGGCAAGAGATGTGAAAGCCTGGATACAGCCATAAATACAGACAGGACACGGAAGTGCAGACTGACATTTTTTTGGAAGTATGAAATGCACACACTAATGTACATCTATATACAAAAGATGTAGGCCTCATTTTGCCATAAGAGCTCTGCATAAAAAAACAATCGTTCAACCCATAAGCTCAGGGAATTAATATGTTGCCTCAATGAACACGTCAAAATTTCCCTGACTTTTTTTATTCTGATTCTTAGGTGGGGTTTGGATGGCAAAATTTTGAAAAAGTTGGTATATAAGTGACAAGTAGCGAAATTTGATTGGATGAAGTTGGAAAAAGTTCATAACTTTTTGTAAGTTTTGGTGGATGTTTTGGCTAACCAAACACCACCTTAATAAATTGACGCAGCAAGGACATCCACAAGCCTGTATGAGATTCACCTTATGTTTTGTGACATTTGTGGGCAGATCTACATTCAGGAAACATCTTTGAGGGTATGTTTTCTTTCTTATCTCGGCCAATATAGCATTTATGATGGGTAAGCAAGCCTCGGCAGACAGAGTGTAATCATCAATATTGCTTGTACCTCCAACCCTGAAAATCAATCACCCAAACAGTCGGTAAAATAATTACAGATCATCAATCAAGAGAATGTACTAACTTGGGCAAGATAACCACAAGGTACACAACTATGACAAGAAAAAGAAGTATATGTACCAAATTTACGCACCATTTTTTCTTGATGCATTCATTATACTTGGTCATAACTTAGTCTAAAATTTATCCGAAGTGCAAAACCCTGTGTTGTGTAGCAGCCATTTTCACGCTCAAAGACACCACTAATATCTGCGATCTTATTGCTTGGATCGTCAGTTTCCCTATGTTCTATGGTCATTTTATTAATATTTTGTTGGGACAAATACCAAAATAGAACCAAAGGAGGTAGACACACAACATACCTAAAGAATAAGGACTAGCACAACAAAAATGTGTTGAAGTGGCCCTGCTGCTAAAATCCAAGGACCTGCATCATACATGATCTATCAAGATCACCTATTCTGCCAATCAAAAATATAACCATACTGCCTATTCCAAGGACATTGCCTGGCATAGTGCTCAGCTCTTCCACTCATTTTACAATGTTTGCTAAGAAAAAAAAGGGAATAGAACACTAGCCCACAATTCCCTAACCATCAATACTGGATAACATGCATTTCACCAACTCCGCAAAAATCATACACATAACAGCCATTAGAACTCTAATCCTCTTCATAGAGTTAGCAGTGACTATCTTTTCAAACACAAACATTAAACCAAAGAAAGGCAGCTTGAAGGGATCTTTGGTATGTCGAGTTGTCTCTTGAGGGAACCAAAAGGCCCCTCTCCCCTCAACACCCCTAAGAAGAGCAGAACTAAAACTTTCCCCTGTTCAAGGCTACTCGTCTCATGATCAGTTATCACTTTCTCTAAGAAACCCGCCATAATCAACAATCCTCGCAAGGAATGTCTACATAGTTTTTGACAAAAATACTTGGTCTAAGCCCAAGAAGCAATATTAGACAAGACACGATAACACGACTCAAAAAGTACAGATAGAAAACACAAACTCGACATGACACAGATATGTTAACCTAAAAAATTTGATCCGATTTTAAAATAAATTAATTTTCTGACATGTTTATTAAATTCTGAAATATTTGAGCACAAAGACGAATAGATAGGATTGTGAATCCCAACACGACCCATCAATACGAATTGCCATGACAAGTTTGATGGTATAACAAGGCTTCCAGAATTAATTTTTCACATTGGTAAACATGTCTCCAAAATGCATCCTCCCTGAATTTTGCTCCCACATTAACTTTGCTATGCAAAGCCAGACCAAAAAGAGCTCACTTTTAGTCTAGCAAACAGGTTGGATTTCATACATACCTGGCGAGACCTGCACTCAAATCCATATATACACACCTACAACGACCTCAGATCTAATCCAATTCCACAATCCACCATGATGCTAACCAATTTCAAATTTAATAAAATGTCAGAAAATCAAATTTCATCCCAAACCAAGACAATTCTTGTGTGTGTAAGAGCTTTTAATGAATGAATTGATTTTACTTTAAATGATATTTTAAGAAATTCTATAATTATCCTAAAAATCTATACAGAAATAATTTCTGTTTATTTTTAGAAAGAAAAAAAAAAAGGGGCCACTACTCAGTATTTGTCTTATGACAGCAAGAAGTTGGGAAGATAAAGAAGCAGGGACATAGACCTTACATTCAGTATTATTAGCACAAGTAGAAACTGTGAAACTCAGACTATACGTTCTCATGAGAGACCAAGTTTTTACCCTATGAAGCATGTAAGCTTCAAAATGAGTATTGTATTTGAGTTCAACATGCGTCAAACACAAATTGAATTCCACTTGTTGCATCAATTTTCTTTTATTGTCGATGGGGACTGAACAATATTTGGTTACTGTTTGTTATTCTTGGTCAAACTAATATTGATTGACATTGGATAAATCTATGTTAGACTATCATCAGTCATTGTGACTTATCGTTTGTTGGCAAATCAAACAATTTGCATTTCTTTGCATGCTTTACACTAGTTATAGAAGCTTTGTTCATGGACTAATACTTAAGCACCTTTAATATCTCTTCAAGAGATTCTAATTGGGATTGTTTGCAGTATTTGAAATTTGGTTTTGAAGCATAGTTGCTGGTTTAAGATTCTTGTTGTTCAAGATGAGCTTCTCTGTTCCATCCAAGCTCATCTTGCAAGGGAGTATTAGAGAATGAGATACGTTAAAGAATAAAATCGAGATAATATCCCTCCATGATTCGTTACTTGATTTGTGCTCTAATTTAGGGATTTTTATGTTGCTTATCTTTTTCTTATTTTTGGTTATTTCTTTGTGTATATGAAGGCACCTTTTATATCTTGTAATCATCAGTTTTTAATAATATAATTTCTTTCTTCTCTCTCTGTTTTCTGCATTTTTTAATTCTAACAATAAATATAGCTAATAAAAATACACATAAATTATATTTTTTCATTGTATCCTTCTCGTGTCCAAATCGTCAATTTTGTATAATTACCATGTTAGTGTCCAAACCCGTGATGTACCCATATTCATATCAATGCTTTCTTTACGTTTATCATTCCAATAAATACATATAAATGTATTATATTATTAAATTTAATCATATATGAGTCTTACTTGGGTTAGCTCTACGTGGAATTGAGTTTGGTCCAATTGTAACCAAAATATTCAATTCAATGGATATATGGCAACATCATATAGTTTTATTTTAATCAGGTCAGAGTTGGATATGAATTGGATCATATGATTGGACATACTGACAGCACTAATCTCAAGAAATGTTGCCCGTGCAGGCCCAAGCATGACATTATTACCTAGCCTCTCCACATTAAACTACAGGCAGCTTCAGAAAGAACACTCAAATAGCAACAGTATTTCCAAGTGTCAAATTCAACATGTGACCCATCTTCAACTAGGTTTAGAAGGTAGCATCAGACTGCTTTCTATATCACATACTCCTTTTTTGATAAATGCAACCCAGCAGACCATCGATGAAGTATATACTTTGGCAACAACACCTATCCAATTATATTAATGGAAGTACTCAAGACAAAATACGGTCAAAGTCCCATTGTTATAAAGAGACTCTCCATCACTGATACCAAAATTGAAAATTTTTGAATAAATGATAGAAAATAATTCCAACTTTGATTAGGACAGTGTGAATTTTGTTTAAGACAACGTGAACTTGACTTAGAAGAAAGAAAGAACAGACAAAATAATGTAAAAAGACTGTTAGTTTTCACTTTTACTTATTTGATCAGTCCCTAACCAGTAGTCAGACCGTCAGAATAATTTCTGTATATTTCTTAGTCTTAAACACTAGAAACAGCTATACTAACAAAATGAAGGTTCAGCTAAATACCAACAATAACAAGAGGAGCACGTCCACAAAACTTTGACCATTGCCTGAATTATAAAACAGAACAAGACTCCTTTAAATTATGTCAAAGTGAAAAGAGTTAATATTGATTATGGAGAATTCATATTTTATCAATATAAGACAGATTGTTCAGACACTCAATTTCCCATTGAAAAATTTATTGGTTTACAAACCCTCTTTCACGAATTAAATTGTATGAGTGTAAAAAAGTATACATACCAATTATATGACAAAGAAAGAGAAGGTACGCCATTAAAGAAGGCCTCCCGAGCACCAGCTACTGTCCCTGAGTAAACACTGCAATTCCAATGAGATCCAATCAGTGCGGCAACAAACACAAGCAAGCAGTGTATATGTCAAAAGAATTAGGTTTTGACAAAATGACTTGACATTTTGTCTATGTTTGTATTTATACTAATGAGAAAACTATACAGGCTAAAAGACCCTATACGATGTGTGTATCTGCATGAATATATATTAACCGTATGTAGCACGGTATGAAGAACCGACAAAAGAGTAGTTGGGTAGCTCGTACAGGGGAACTCCAATAGCTGCAATGTGACAGTAAAAGATGATAATTTGTTTTGCCCACAAATTGGGGATTTTGGACTAAATACAAAATTAAAATTACTTAAAAAAAATTCATACCATTTGAAAGCAAAAATGATACAACTAAACTCTTTAGCACCACTGTTTAAAACGCCACTAGAATACAATATATCTTATATATTCCATTTTTATATAATTTCGTTTAAAGAAAATTCAGGGAGGTTTTCACTGCACAAATAAATAAACTGAAACTATGACATTCCAAAGAGGAACATTGAATTCCTAGAAACCCAAGATATGAACAAGGCATCTAATCACAGACAAGCAAAGGAAATAGAAAGGAGAAGCTACTAACATGTGATAACCGCAGTTGCTACCCATGTTAATGCCGCTGATTACCTGTAAACAGAAGTTAAAAATAAGTTAAAACTCAACAAATATCAAGACAAGTTTTGCACCACATTTAGAGATGAGCCTGTTCCTTAATAACAAGGACACAGCCACAGGAGTAACGCTATGCATTAGAAGAGAGCAGTTACACATAATGGCATCTGAAAGTAGTAAACCAAACCAAACCAAACTAAGTCTTTTCCCACTAGGTGGGGTCGGCTATATGGATTTGACGACGCCAATCAAATCTGTTGAGGACCATGTCCTCCGTTAGATCCATAGAGACAGGGTCATGTCTAATAGTTTCTTTCCAACTTCTCTTAGGTCTCCCTCTCCCTTTCATACTCCTGGCAATCTCCATACTTTCACACCTTTTAACCGATACCTCCATTAGACGTCTTCTAACATAGCCGAACTATCTTAAACGATTTTCTCTCATTTTATCTTCAATTCGTGCTATTCCTACTTTGTCCCTAATCTTCTCGTTCCTAATCCTATCTCTCCTTGTGATCCCACACATCCATCTTAGCATTCTCACTTCCACAACTGCCATCTTCTGAATATGATTATGCTTTACTGCCCAAAACTCTGATTCATACAATAACGCTGGTCTTATCGCCACTTTATAATACCTTTCTTTCATCTTGAAGGGGACTTTTCGATCACACAAGACCCCCGAAGCACTCCTCCATTTAGTCCACCCGGTCTGAATCCTATGCCTTACATCATTATCAATCCCTCCATCCTGTTGCACCATGGATCCAAGGTATCTAAAGTTTTCTTTCTCTACAATCTTTTGTGTGCCCAAACTTACTTCTATGTCTCCAATTATCCTACTTTGGCTAAACTTGCATTCCATGTAATTCCTTTTACATCTACTTAGCATAAATCCTTTCGTTTCTAACGTTTCCCACCACAATTCTAACTTAGCATTCACTCCTTCTCTCGTCTCATCTATTAAGACAATGTCATCTGCAAATAGCATACACCACGGTACCTCATCCTGAATATGTCTTGTAATCTCATCCATAACTAGGGCAAATAAGTACGGGCTTAACCCTGAGCCTTGTTGTAGACCAATCGTGATAAGAAATTCTTTAGTCTCTCCGCCAATCGTCCGTATAAATGTAACGGCTCTATCAGACATGTCATTTATTGCCTCAATATATGCGACACGCACTCCTTTCTTTTCCAATACTCTCCATAGAATCTCCTTAGAGACCCGTTCATATGCTTTCTGCAAATCAATGAATACCATGTGTAAATTTTTTTAACCTTCTCTATACTGTTCCATTAACTTCCTCAGGAGAAAGATCGCCTCCATGGTTGATCTCTGAGGCATGAAACCAAATTGATTCTCTGAAACGTTTGTTGTCCTTCTTAGTTGTCTCTCAATAACTCTCTCTCATAATTTCATCGTATGGCTCATCAATTTAATCCCGCGATAGTTCGCACAATTCTGAATATCTCCTTTGTTTTTGTATATAAGTATAAGGATATTTTTCCTCCATGCATCAGGGATCTTCTTGCTCTAGCACTACATTAAAAAGCTTTGTCAACCAACTTATGTCATCCTCCCCCAAGCACCTCCAAACCTCAATAGGGATACTATCTGCCCCAACCGCTTTCCCATTCTTCATCTTTTTCAGTGCTTTTTTTACTTCCTCCCTACTGATTCTCCTATAGAACATATGATTTGCTTCTTTCCTAGAAGCGGTAAGCGACCCCCAATTGTATGTCACTACAATTGCTTTCGTTAAATAACTTATAAAAGTAGCTTTTCCAACGCTCTTTTATCTCCTCTTTCCTACTAACACCTTTTCATCCTCATCCTTAATGCATTTAACTTGATTCAAGTTTTTGATCCGCCTATCTCTGGCTTTAGCAAGCTTGAATATCTCTCTTTTGGCTTCTTTAGTGTCAAGTCACCTATATAACTCCTCATATGTCTTTACCTTTGCCTTCGCCTCCCTACCTTTTTGGTTTCTTTTTTTGCTTCTTTATACCTCTCCAAGTTCACTTCATTTTAATCTTTTTGCCAAGATTTAAAACACTCTCTTTTAACTCTTATCTTATCTTAGATAGCCTCGCTCCACCACCATGCCTCTTTCTGCGCCGGAGCATCCCCTTTGGATTCACCCAAGACTTCTTTCCTCACCCTCCTAATACACCCTACTCTATTATCCCACTTATTATTTGCACTCTTGTTTACCCCACAAACGTCTTCCTCTAGTACTCTTTCCCTTAATGCTACTTACTTATCACCTTTCAAGTTCCACCATTTAGTCATTGAGCATCTATTCAACTTCTTTTTTCTAATCCATCTTTGGAGCTACACATTTATGATCAACAACCTCTGTTGAGAAGTCAAGCTCTCTCCTGGTATAACCTTACAATCTTTACAAGCTAAGAAGTCTCTTTTCCTAGTTAAAAAGCAGTTAATTTGTCTCCTTGAGGAGCCACTCTTATAAGTAACTAAATGTTTCTCTCTCTTCTTAAAAAAGGTATTCGTCACCATCAGATCATACGCCACTACAAACTTCAAAATATCCTTCCCTTTTTCATTTCTATTACCATATCCATATCTCTCATGTACTCCTATATATCCATCTACGTTACATCTTACATGACCGTTCAAATCTCTTCCTATGAAAACCATCTCTCTTTGGGGTATCTCTAGTAGCACTCCTTCTAAGTCTTCCCAAAACTTCTCCTTATGTCCATCTCCTAAGCCCACCTAGGGGGCAGAAACACTAATTACGTTCACTAAGTCTTCTCCTAACACTAACTTCATCGTAATAATCCGATCTCCAGAGCA
The DNA here is from genome assembly GCA_003260245.2 of Sideroxylon spinosum. Taxonomy (NCBI): domain Eukaryota; kingdom Viridiplantae; phylum Streptophyta; class Magnoliopsida; order Ericales; family Sapotaceae; genus Sideroxylon; species Sideroxylon spinosum. The sequence continues at coordinate 23,815,430 of QLOD02000038.1, read as the reverse complement.
ATTTACATTAACTATATCTTCCTTTAACTCCTTCCTTACCACTATGCCGACCCCATTCCTCGATTTATTAAGTCCCGTATACCATAACTTATACCCAATCCTCTCAATCTCTTTAGCCTTCTGTTCCACCCACCTTGTCTCTTGCAAGCAAGCAATTGAGATACGTCTCCTTTCCATTGCATCCACCACTTCCATAAGTTTTTTAGTTAAGCTCCCAATGTTCCAAGTACCTAATCTTAACCTTCTATTTTGGACTAGCATCCTTGCCTCCCTCACTCGTCCAGGAAAGTGTGAGGACCTTTGCCTATTTAACACTGCACCCGGGCGCTGATGCAGTGGTCATTGCTCATTTATCATTGTACTCGGACCATACAGCGCATCGCTAGGCAGGGGACGCCCCCACGAAATTCATTAGATCTCAAATCCATGAAAAAAAAAAATCCGACTAAATATTGTGCTGGCTGTCAGCTACCTAACGCACAACTCTCCTCCTTTATCCGGGGTTGGGACTGGCTATATCAAGGATATCCTAACATAGGCGGAGTTCGTCTGAAAGCAGTAAAATATAAAATTAATAGCAGAGTATAGTCTCACTTGATTTCATGGCAAACATACATCCAAGTTCAGACACCTGACAAAGTAGAAAATGCTATTAAAGAGTAACAATTTTTTCTTTTTTTGGTTGAACCCAGACAGACATACACATAACTAAGCAACCATTTTAAGAGTAAACAGGTTATGCATGCACAAATGAATAAGCGGAGGCATGAAGAAAATATATGATTAAGTTCCAAGAATAGCCTCTACTAATGAAGTCATTAGCATCTTCATACAAAAGAGAAAGCAAAGGAGCAACCAGGTCGGGAGTTGAAGGGAAGAGTGATTTGGAGATTCCCAAAGAAGTACAATCCGCTGGGGTTCCTGCAAATATATCTGATATTAATGTCTAGAAAATGGAATGTTAAAGAACGATTTGGGAAAAACATGAGTAACTGAAATCAAAGAAAACGGGATTTTTGCATGGAGTGGCAAATAAGAGATTAAGTGTTTACAACTTTTTTTAATAAATTAGTGATTGATAGCAGACATATGATGCCATAATTGAATTTATAAGCTTTAAGTTGAACATTGATTTTGAGAAAACACAAACCATCTGTCTTCCTTGGTCAAAATGTTTTACTGTATTACAGTATTATTACATTTTGCTATTAGGCTCAATGGTTCATGGCCTATCTATTTGGCCCAATCTTAGCATCATCGACCAAAGAGCTACAGTACTACTGCATTGTGCTTATTAAGCTCAATTGTTCATTTTTCATCTATTTGGCCCAGGGCACCAGTCTTAGCAATACATATACAACAATATATATATATATATATTTGACATGTCATTTTTCATTTTTCATGTACATATACAACAATATATATATTTGACATGTCATTATTGATAATTTTTGGAAATTAACATATCAGCAAGTGTCTATGTCATGTCAACTCCATGCCTCATATCCACTTTATTTCTGATGGATAAAAATAAATTTATGGAAAAAGGCAGCAATAGACTTTTTCATCCAAATTCTTGACAAAGGACAGGTAACAATATAATCCAGATCTATATGCCTGAACTCCACCTATAGAAAGTGGACAGAAGAATTCATTTCAACCCATGTAATGAAATTTTGGTATCTTCAAAAGTTATTCTCTTTCTTTCACTCCAAATGAGCCAAGATAATAAGCAAAAAGGTGTTCACCTCCAAACTTTCCTCTGACTTCCAATCATATCTCAAAATTATGTCTCCTTTCTTTTTTTCCTTTTTCTTTTTTTTTTTTTTTTTTGGGGGGGGGGGGGGTAGGGGACCTAATGCCTACCAGAACAGG
>QLOD02000038.1:23768586-23800452 GCA_003260245.2 Sideroxylon spinosum | reverse complement strand
ATCTCTTTAAATTAATAAATATTAATTTATCAGTTAATTAATATCTCTATAAAATAATAAAATATCATGATCCCAACGATATTAATTTATAGAGATTTTACTGTATATATTAGGGGATGGTCTGTGCTATAGACATGAGAATCAATCTCAACTATTAAATTGGAAATATTTAATCTCTACCATTGGATTGGATATATAAATGTCACATCAATGAGTTGTTTTATTATATAGATTATTAATTATCTAAGATGGGTTTCAAGTGAGAGTTTGACGAGAAGTAGATGAGCTGGGAGAAAAAAAATAAGTTTGAAAAAAAAAAGGAAAAGAATTTAAAATTCTAATATATTTCTTGATTTTAATGAATTTAAATATATAATAAAATAAAAGACATTTATTAATATATTAATTTTTCAATTTGATTATTTTCAATTTTTCAAATGGGACAGATCAGATCTTGCAATGTGAACAGCAATTTGAAGTTTGATAGAGTCCTTACTGATCTTATGAACTTTTTTTTTTTTTTTAATTTTCTATTGCAGTCCAAATAAGAGGAAGAAATTATCAATCTATATATTTTTTTTCCCTAAACAAATTTACGGTGCAAACGCAACTTTAATTTAAGAAAAAAGGAAATGATAAATGTATTTTTTTCATTAGTTTCCTTCACTTTATACTACTCTTTTTCATTAAAGTTATTATTGAGATGGGGGAATTAATAAAGAGTGTAAATATAAACTAGTTATATATATATATATATTATTACGAACTATTTTTTTTTTCTTCTAGTTGATGGGTTAGGAAACCAAATGCTTAAAAAGTTGGTATTAATAATGGGTGATTAGTATATATATAGAAGTTGTAATTGTCAACCCCACCAAACTTTCAGTCTCTACCAAATTATAAATGAAATTTTGTGTTTTCCATTCATTTTCCTATATACAGAAAGCATTCAGAAGGCACAAAACCACCCAAAAATATAATAATAATAATAAGCCAGACAACTTTTAAGTTTGACTGATACAATCAAAATTTCATTATCTTTCTAAGGACAAAAGGGGGCATCCAAATTGGATTTAGCTAATAAAGATCTACATAAAGATTCTGAGGTCTGGAGGCACACAAATAGTTATATTGATAAGAACTAATTAAAAAAGTCTTATTAGTTTAACGTAACTCACATTTGCAGTGTATTGGGCTTTGTGGAGTCTAGTTTTGTGTGTTTGATTCAGATTGCGACCCTGACCTGAAATAATGTTATTTGATTTTTTAATGAGATTTTTTGTGAGGCTTAGTCGGCCCAAGCCGGAGCGCTCATGGACAAACTTCTTGGGGGTCCAGGGGCAATGTTTCCGGGGAAAATTTTTTTTGGCCCGTTTGTAGCCCATTGTGGATCCTGTGCGTAGGATATAAATTAATTGTTTTAATGATTAGGGTTTGGCGTGAAAACAAACAACAACAAAAAGGAGGTTTGCACGGCCACTTATTATATTCTTTCTGATTATAGTAAAATTTCTATAACTCTGTGGACGTAGATACATTGCCGAACCACGTAAACGCTGTCTTGTGCGTGTGATTGAACTGTGTAACGTATATTTTTTTCTCGCTCTATTTTGTTTCTCACAGGTTAAGAAATTTCGGGTTGATTCCCAACATGGTGGATTAGTCAAAATAATTGGATCCGCAGCCCGGGTTACAACAATAGCAGAGTTGCTTTGTATATATGTGCTAACCACCACTGAAAGGATAGGATGTTTGTTTGTTTGTTTGGTTTTCTTTTTTTCTAATCTAAATCGTGAAAAAAAAAATTAAACTTGGATGGAAAAAGCGATATGAGACAAAAATAAGTTAAACTCGAAAAGTTAGCTTATTAGTACTTAAACAAATTAATTCTAAATAAGAGCAATGTTATATAACTATAATTACTTGTCAGAATTTTGAACTATAATAGTATGGCATGATTATTTTACAAAATATATATATAAAAAAAAACTAATCACAATTCACTTTTATCACAGTAATTACACTGTTTTATCATTCTTACTCTCTTTTTTTTTTTTCCCCCCAAAAATAAAGAATAAGCTTTTCCACTAACTAATCCTTGGAATGGGATGCTTTTCTAGTATAAGGATGAAACGTGCCTTGACTGGTAACCTTACCCTAGCATGAGAATTGGGGGTTGGGGGTAGACAGTCATCTTTCTCAGCTTTGAAAATTTTCTTGGGGGCAGGTGAGGGTATTAAGAGGGTGTTTGGAGTTGTATAAAATGATATAAATTTGTAAAAGTTAATGTCTCGTATTTTGTGCAGTGAGTAGAGTTTTGTCTCGTAATTCGTGTTTGTAGTGATTTGTAGAGTTTTATAGAATTTTGTATTTTTTTGAGGGACTCCAAACAGATTAAATGATTCATATATATGTATATATCTCCCTCCTTCAAATCACCCTCCGGGGGGGTTTGGTGGTTTGAATTCCGGTAGTACTGTAAATTTGATTACTTCATTTCAGGTATTAATTGATCTCTCACCGTACAACAATTTGAGTGCAACTAATTTAGCCACAATATGTTACTATTATTAATGTGGTAAGAAAATTCAGTTCTTAGGTTGTATTAGAATTTTATTTAGTAAAGTTATCCTTCTAACAATATATAGCCTTTTATGCTTGGTTATTATAAATTTGCCCTAGTATATACCCAAGTCTAAATACTTTTATCTTTAAAATAAAATAAAAAAATTGAATGAAAATGAGATTATGGAAATAAAAATATTATTCTACCATAAAATAAGAAAATAAAGTTTTAATGTAATAATGTGACGGTAAAATACATTATCATTAAGGACCTGTTTGGAGAGACAAAAAAAAAGAGTTAAAAATACTTCAATTTTTGGTATTAAATTACCAAAACATCAATTTTTTGCTAAGTTAATGAAAGGTATAATGGTCATTTCAATTTAACAATCCTTAAAAGTTATTAAAATTTTTATCAAACATCTAAAAATTGTCAAAAATTACAAAAAAAAATTATTTATTTTACCAAATATATAAAAAATTTTACCTGCCAAAATTTGCCAATTAATTATTAAAAACTATTAAAATTTAACTTCTAAACAGGGCCTAAGTAGACTTTTTATTTTAAAAGAATTTTTAATAATAATTTTCAATTGAAAACATTGCTATTATGAAAATATAGCTCAATATAATATGTTATATATTTTTATATTCCTAAAAGATAAGTCTAAGAGAAGTGGTGAAACATACCATGTGGGATTGTGTATATATATATATACACGCAGGATTAAGGTATAGTTTAGGATGGGGGAAGGAATGAGAAGCTAACTAGTAACTAATAGGTATTAACTATTAAAAATATAGTTTTTTACGTTTAAAAAAGAAAAATATTTAATTTTTTAATAACTAATTTTTTAATTTTGTATTAATTTAACATTTATATATATATATATATATATATGTACGCAGGATTAAGGTATAGTTTAGGGTGGCGAAGGAATAAGAAGCTAACTAGTAATTAATAGGTATTAACTATTAAAAATATAGTTTTTTACGATTAGGAAGGAAAAATAGTTAATTTTTTAATTTTGTATTAGTTTAATATTTTTATTCTTTAAATTTTAGAAAAAGTTAAAACTGTATTGATTATTTTTAAAAAAATAAAAAACTAATAGCCGGTAATACAATTACTGGGTTATTGCTCATCAAACAAAGCCTAACTATTTTATGTACACGTGGGATTGTGTATGTAGCATTAACTATTTTCTTTGTACGTGGGTCTGCAAATGTTATCTGTAATCTGTTTGTATAAATTTATGAACCACGTACACAATTATCCAATCAGAGAGTCTTCATGAAATTTTCGTGAAGGATAGAGCCTCTCCCAATGTGAAAATCCCACATACTCACTGGTTCTTCATCACAATTAAACATTGTGCAACACTTGGTTGGCTCTACTCTAGCAGCCTTTTGCAGCCCTGCCCTGCTTCCCTGTTCACCTATGTGTATATATATATATATGGAGAGAGAGAGAGAGAGAGAGAGAGAGAGAGGTTTGCACCTCGTGAAGAGATATAAAGAGGACAAAGAAAGGGGTAGAAGAAAAAGAGAGGTGTTTTTGTCCCGGTTTGTCTTGTGGGGTACAGTGTAGTCCACAGCCTTGAGAACTGTTTTGCCTCGTTGTCTCTGAATTGTCGGTTGAAGCTTGTCATGGACTCACCAAAGCTTCTTTTTTGACAGCAAACGTTACCTATTCATTCAATTTTCTTCTGTTAAAAATTTTGGACAAGCACCTGACTCTCTCTCTCTCTCTGTCTCTCTCTGCTTCAAAAGCAAAGAAGAAAGATTCCAGACTGAGGAATTTCTTACCCAAGGGGCAAGAGGTATATCTATTAGTAGAAAATAGAGGAATGAATGGTGTCTCAGCTGATGAACCAGATTGCTCTGAATTTGTTGAAGTTGATCCTACCGGAAGATATGGAAGGGTATGCTTCAGTTGCTTACTCATTTTTGCTCTCTCTCTCTCTCCCTTCCTCTCTCTCTCTCTCTCTCTCTCTCTCTGGTTCACTTTCTGTTCTTGTTCCTAACTTGCTATCTTTTTGCAGTACAATGAAATTCTCGGCAAAGGAGCTTCAAAGACAGTGTAAGGACTTCTACCTACCCTTTCCAAATTTCTGCAAAATTGTGAACTTTTCTGGCACCATTCGATTTCGTTTTCTTCTTCTTCATTGGTACTTTTTCATGCATTGCTTGCCATTTCATGGTTCTCTTTTTTTTTTTTTTTTTCGTTCCTTTTTTTTCTGGTTTGTTGTTTGTGCAGTTATAGAGCATTTGATGAGTATTATGGGATTGAAGTAGCCTGGAACCAGGTAAAGCTTTATGATTTCCTTCAAAGGCCTGAAGATCTTGAGAGGTTGTATTGTGAAATCCATCTTCTCAAAACGCTAAAACACAACAACATCATGAAGTTCTACACTTCTTGGGTTGATACTGCCAACAGGAACATAAATTTTGTGACTGAGATGTTCACCTCTGGCACTCTCAGACAGTAAGTAAATTATATGGAATCTAAGACTCAACTCCACACTCCTTTTTTAAATCTTCAAGTTCTTTGATTTGCTCATCTGGGTCTTGTCATTTTTTCGATGTTCTGAGGTGGGCAATTCTCATTTTTCGATAATTTTGGTAGGTATAGGCTAAAACACAAGAGGGTTAACGTTAAAGCTCTAAAGCATTGGTGTAGACAGATCTTGAAAGGCCTTCTCTATCTCCATAGCCGCAACCCCCCTGTTATCCACAGAGACCTCAAGTGTGACAACATTTTTATCAACGGCCACCAAGGGGAAGTCAAGATTGGCGATCTGGGCCTAGCTGCAATCCTCAGAAAATCCCACGCAGCTTGCTGTGTTGGTGAGTTGGAGCCATTCCAGATTCTTTTATAAAATAATCAAATTTTCGTTGTAGCCAAAATTCCAACTTGATTAGAATCAAAATTTTGAATCGGATTTTGTTTTTTTTTTTTTTTTTGAGTTTTTTTATATTCGGGTGTCCATGGTTTCATCTCAGGAACACCGGAATTCATGGCACCAGAGGTTTATGCAGAGGAATACAATGAATTAGTTGACATATATTCATTTGGGATGTGCATCTTGGAAATGGTCACCTTTGAGTACCCATATAGTGAATGTACCCACCCTGCTCAGATCTATAAAAAAATCATCTCTGTAGGACCTCAAAATCCTCTCAAAATTTTCTAACATTCAATTTTTGTGTGTTGCCAATCATCCATTGATTTTGCATTTTTTTTCCTCATAGGGGAAGAAACCAGATGCCTTATTGAAAGTTAGGGACCCTGAGGTACGCCGATTTGTTGAGAAATGCTTAGCAACAGTATCGCGCAGATTACCTGCAAAGGAGCTCCTGAGGGATCCTTTTCTCCAGATTGATGATTTTGGATCTGATTTGAGGCTAGTAGGATATTTCAGAGATTTCAACGAATTAGTCCCTCTTTTGAGACAACCTCTCTTGAGAAGTCATCACAGCGACAACTCTTTAATCAATGGTTATGGAACTCGGAACGATTTGGATTACAACCCAGTTGAGTTTGAACCAAATGATATCGCTCTCTTCCCAAATCAAGTCGAAGAGAATTTAGCAAATATTGACATTACCATTAACGGGAGTAGGAGAGAAGACGACGGCATCTTCTTGAGGATCAGAATTGCAGATAAAGAAGGTTTGTTGAACGTTGCTCTCTCTCATTTGTGTGAGCTAAGTATTAAGTCTCACATTGCTTATATGATGGCTTTACTCTTTGTATCAAAGTCTTGGAAAACCTTGTCAGCCAGTTTTCAGATTGAGCTAGGCTCACGGTTTCTTCTAACATAGCATTAGAGCCTCTTTTTACTAGAGCCTCTTTTTACTGGGCTTTTATCCTTTGGGTGATAGTGTTATGAATGAAGTCTAACTCCCAAACCGTCTATATCATGATTTTACTTTTTATATAAAAGTTTTAGACAACCCTAACCTTGTAAACCAATTTTCAAGGTGGGCCCTCGGGTTAGTCTGAGTGGCTCGTGGGTATGCTTTTCACTCCACAAAGATCACACGGATTCGATTTTTGACTCAAGCAAGATATGCGCCGTGAGACTAACTTACCATTGAATTTCTCTTTTGCAGGCCGTGTTAGGAACATCTACTTCCATTTTGATATTGAGATAGACACAGCACTGAGTGTTGCTACTGAAATGGTAGCAGAGCTGGACATTACTGACCAAGATGCAACTAAGATAGCCGATATGATAGACGGAAAGATAGCATCTTTGGTACCAGAGTGGAAGAGGGGACTATGTGAAGTAGAGAGCCAGGGATATTGTCACAACTGCGCTTCAAATGGCTCTCTTATGAACTACCTATCTTCGAACAATTCGGGCACCAAGAAGAACCTGCAGGTTCTTCGGTGCTCTCAACATGGATGTGCTTCTGTTCATGGCCGGTTTGAGGAGATCACATACCAGTTTGAAGGATCCGAACAGTGTGTTACAGAAGGTGCCCCAGCAGCATCGAGCCAATCTGATGGGTTGCAGTTCACCGATATTTGGGGCCAGCATGAGGGACCTGAACTTAGTTCAGAAGAATTTGGGGACATTCACTATGACGATGAACGCAATGAGCAGACAGAAACGGACGAGAGAGATGTAAATTTGGACCAGAAGAGTAAGTCCATTGAGAAAAACTCTCAATCCGCTAATCACTCAGCTTCTCGTGTTTTCAAGGACTATGAGAATGAGATAAGGCAAGAACTGAGGTGGCTTAAGGCCAAGTACCAAATGCAGTTGAGGGAGCTTAGAGATCAGCAACTTGGAGTGGTGTCCAAATCTTTAGCTCTCGGTTCTGATGGAAAAGAGCAGAAGAGTGATTATGGATCTCCATTGTCTTCATCAGTTTCAACCCCATTGAGGAATGAAGCCCTACTGAAATATTTCTCCTCTGGGAAGCATTTCACTTCATATTTTCCTGTGGATGCTGAGAAGAGATGTGACGACAATGCAGCTTCCGGGTCCTGCAGCCCAGACCAAATGGCCACTGCCAAGTGTTTCTACTCCGGGTCCTTTCTTCCTTGCTCGCTCCACAGGGCTACTTCTCTTCCGGTTGATGCCGTACATTTCTAGAATGAGAGAGTTCTTGGCAATTCTTACCACACCCTCAAGTTAACTAGCAGGCTGACTCTCCCCATTGATGGGAGAAAATGAGGTGAATTAAGGGAATATACGAGTTAATACAAAATGTAGTTTGTATAGCTTGTAGAATCTCTACCCCGTAGCGAAAACCACCTTCCTTAGGTTGAAGTGTGTGAATGTACATTTTTAACTAATTGTCTAGTTAAATGAGTTTCCCAAATCCGGACATCTCTATACCTAGAAAAATGTCAACTCATTTCCTCCTTCATTGGATGCTTTAGATGGAACGGGAGTATTTTTACATAACAACATCCAACTCAATAAAGCTTTATGTCCTAAATTAGTTAAGGTTGATTATTTTCACATAACTACAACAAAAATAATATATATATACAGATTTTGTTTAACATTAAATGGACCATTTTATGTTTTTTTGACTTATTAGTTTGTTTCGATATAAAATGTTTTTTTTTTAAATGCTTTACAGTAAGATTCCATTTATTTTGATGAAAAATATTGTATATTAAAAAAAATTTGTATAAATTTTTTTTTATTTTTATTTCTGTTTTGGTGTTTGATCTTAAACATGTTTTTAGAACTTTTCTCAAAAGAAAAAAAAGGGGGGGGGGGATTTTTTTTCCCATTAAAAATAACTTAAAGATTTGAGGAAAATAAGTCAATTTTGAATATTTGAAGAAAATTTGTGTTCCAAAAAAAAATATATATATATATTTTAAGTAGAAGTCTTGTTAAACAACTAAAAATGGGTAAAATATTTTAAAGGAAAACATCTTACTCGAAACAAACAGAGTCTAAAACAATCGAATAGTTTCTCACTTGTTTTCCCTTGAATCATTTCCTTTTTCTCTCTCAGCGGACCAAACAGGGGAAGAACAGAAAATGTTCCTCTTTCTTCTCTTAGGAATTTTGACAGGAACCAGAAACTGTAAAGGTAGTTTGTTTTAAAGTGGAAACTAGTTCATTCAATGAAAAACATGAGACTCAAACATGGGAGACGAGAGGTTCTAATTTGAGAATGAGGGATTGTAAAGGTCTCACAGCTCATAGTAATAATGTGATAAAGTTGCAAGCTTTCTCTATTCTAGCAACCTCTTTTTGCTTTTGCATCATCAGCAAAAGCATACAATCAGGACACATAAAAGTAGCATACAATCAATCACACGTTGGCTGATCTTGCCATTTCATAAAGTTTGCTAGATGTCAGTTTGCTTACTGATCGAAGAATCACAATCATTTCTTTCATCAGACAGTTCTCAAATTTTCTTCTTAATTTTGAAAAGTAAGCCATCCACGTGTTACTGTAACTGTCCGATCTTGATCGTTAATACACGTAGAGGGATTCACATACGTCAACAACTCAAGTCGGACAATTACGCCACTTGGACAGTGCATAATGATAGTAAATATAGACGTTACTAAACGGTGCGTTAACTATTGATTGAAATAATAAGACTTCTAGATAGCTAAGGCTTATACAGACGGGGTTTTTTTGTTAAATTAAAAGCTAATGGGGTTTCAATGGGTTAAATGATTAATTATCAAGGGGCTGTTTGGCAGCACCAAACAATACCAAAAGTTACTAAAAGTTGTACTTTCTTCCAATCACATTTTATCACCTATTACCTTTATGTCACATTTTTTGTACTTTTACTGTACTTTTTGGTTTTTTTTTTTTTGCCTTCCAAACAGCCCACAAATCTCTTGAGTGCCATTGTACGTGGTTCGGTGCCAATAGACATCGAGAGGAATTGATTGTATGCTTGGGGACGTGATATAAACTCAATCCTCTTTATGATTAGGTGGAAATTGGCTAATCTAGATCCAGCTTTTAAATGATCAATTGGAACCTCGTATGTTTTTGGTGGCTGGCCTGGCTGGTGAGCTCTTTGGTGGACAATCATATTGTCAAGCATATCAAACAGTGGCGTATCCAGAAATTTGGTTCAGTGTAGGTCAAATCACATGAAAATTTTTAAATTATAAAATACTATCAATTGATAGCAAATATATTGTTACTTTTCGGTTCTGTTACAATAATTTACTCCACTCCAAAGTTATCAAATTTGTTACCAAATACACAAAAATTGTTAACAATTGTCAGAAATTACCAAAAATTACTAAAAATTACTTAAAGCTATCAAAAATTTTACCAAATACCCAAAATTTGTAAAAAAAAAAAAATGCTTAAAATTACTACTAACTTTACCAAACATACCAAAAAAATGTTTGATAAAAAAATACCAAAATTTCTAAAAGATACGATTCTAAACGCATCCAAAATGTTTTTATAAATATTTATAATTTTCTTATATCAAAAAAAAAATTTAAATAAAACTCCAGCGTAGGCGAACGCCTACACTGGTCACCACGTGGTCCGCCACTGATGTCAAATGATTAATCAAATCTCTGTCTCCTTCAATTCAGGTAGCACTTCTCATTAACGGCAAAAATTAGATGAGAAGAGCTGGAACACTATGGCGTATAATAGTCATTAATTAGTAATTATTTAAACTTGGATTCAAAGATATTCTTTAGGAAAACACATTCAAGATATCACCTTTTTATTTTTTATTTTTCTCCTTTTGTTAGTGCTATTAATATTAAATGCAATGTGCTATTACTCTTACAGTTGGTAACACTATCACTCTTAAATCTTCCACCTCAAAATTAATTAACTAGAAGTGAAGATGCTTATTAGACTCTTATACTAGTTTTGAAATTTTAATTTTATTGATATAGAATAAATCACAATATATTTCCTTATATGCTAGTGAGAGACAGGTAAGAGATGAGAGATGGCACAAAATATAACAAGTGCACATAGAGAAGATTGAGAAGCTAAAAAAAATAAAGATGAGTTTTTACGAATTTAGTTATATGAAGCATCTAATTTAAAACTAATTGATTAGAAGTAAAGAAATCAGTTATGATTTTATACTGCAAGTAACAAGTATAATCCATAACCACAAATGATATATCAATAGTGGCGGAGCCGCATGAGATCGAGCATAGGCGAAAGCTTACGTTGAAATTTTTTTTTTTTTTAAATTGTTTGATATAAATATTTAAAAAAAAATTATGGGTGCGTTTGGAGGTACATTTTTTGGTAATTTTTTGTATTTTCTTATCAAAAGTTACAAGTTATAATTTTTGGTATATTTGGTGAAACAAGTAATAATTTTTAGCAATTTTTTTTTGTAACTTTTGAGTGTTTGGTAAAATTTTTTATAACTTTTAACAATTTTTAGTAACTTTTGGTAATTTTTTAACAATTTTAGCAACTTTTGGCAATTTTTATGCATTTGGTAAAAATTTGGATAACTTTTGAATGAAACAAATTATGTAACAGAATAGAAAAGTAGTAATGTATTTGATATCAATGTATAGTATTTTGTACTTTATCCAATTTTGTGTATTTATCTGAAATTTTAAATTTTACTCATGATTTAGGTCTACGTACCCCACCGTATATCAATGCATTATTGTATCTCCATTGTTGGTAAGAAGGATATGAACCACAAGGCAACTATTTGTCCCAAGCCCGAAATATTCGGGTCAACAAAATCTTCTGGGACCATAAAGATTTCTCTCAGCCACAGTGCCTAATCTGGGGTTACTGCTGACAATATATTGTTGTTGAACTGCAAATTGTCTTCTAAGCAAGAAGGTTGAGAAGTCAATTAGGAAGCAGACGGCAGGGACCAAGAAAATTCGAGTTGTAAAGAAGGTATAGAAGCCACTTCTGCACTATTACTTTTCTTCTAATGTTTAAATGCCATCATCATTGAATGGCATTGCAGTTGTTGCTGGTGATGTTGGCCATGCTTGGGGGAATTGGTGAAGAGCCAACCATTGCATGATAGCAACTACTGGGAGCCTAAGCAATTGTCTTTTTCGTTTGTTAGGAATTAGACTCCTAGTGGTATCTAAAATTGTAATTCAATGTCGTTAGTGTTTGAACCTAAAACGAAATCACTCTTTCTAATTGTTAAGAAAAAAAAAATGTTTATACTTAACTCTCCTCAAAACTCAAAATACAAAAAATTATGTGTTGGTTTACGCCTTTATCCCCTTAATTATATAATAAATAAAGTTATAAATTTTTATATTATAAGAGGACAATTGATAACGAAAAGTGACACGTTTTTAGTGACCAATTAGTCGGTAAAGGTAATAAATAAAAATTATTTTTTATTTAGAGTTTTGACAACCAATTGGTCGGGAAAAATAATCTTTTAACGAACAAATTAATTTTTTTAAATCAATTGGTAGTCAAAAGTGACATCTTTATCAACCAATTAATCAGAAAAAATAATAAATATATTATTATTTTTATTCATTTTTAATAATAAAATTTATATTTAATTGAAAAAAGTGATCGTCAAAAATATTTTTTTCCCAGTACTTACGGGACTTCTGAACATTGTTTGCTTGAGGTTAGTATTTAAAAGCTGGAATTCTTGGAATTAAATGTGGATTCCACTGTTATGCTTTTGTTCCAAATAACTCAGATCAAAATTCTAAAAGCATTTTGGAAAGAGAAAACTTTATTGATTAAGTTTGATTACTTGGAGCGCTGGTGGAACCATGCCTATATATGTTTATAATTTTGGATTACGAACTATACATATGTTAGGGGTTACAAATAGAATATCATTTGTTTTAAATTTTTTTATTACAAATTTAAATAGATTATTTTAGACGAAGAAAATTATGTAGATAAAAATAATGTAAATTTATTGGTATTCTCTACTTAAAATACTATTAAATTTAAAATAAAGATAACTTCGTATTTTTTTATTTTTTCAACTAATTAAGGATTTTTAAAAACTTTAGTTTTTGTTTTTTTTATTATGATATTTTATATTTGTCTTCTTTTTTTTTAGTATTTTTGGTTTTTTTTATTTTTTTTCAAAGAATTAAGGATTTTTAAATACTTTAGTTTTTGTTTGTTCTTATTTATGATGTGTTATATTTGTTTTTTTTGTTTTTTTGATTTTTTAAGTAAAGTGTTTTTAATGTTTCGATTTTCATTCTATTCTTTATTTATTAAGTTTCTGTATGTTTTCATATTTTAAATTTTTACATAAATTTAAAATTAAAATTTATAAAATAAATTATTTTTCACATACATCTTGTGTGCTGCTGTTATTAATAATTATTTGTGCTTGATTAATTAATGGTTAGTTCATGAAGATACTTCGTATTTCTTTCTGGGCGTTTGTTCATTTCCCCTGGGTTTGGATCAGCGTCTGAATTTACAAGGACGGCAGAATTGTTCTTTACTGTGTTCTCAAGGAACAGACAAAGCAATGGAGGCCATTAAGATTAAATGGCCTTGAGATTCTTAAAGTATGCCATTGATCGCAGCAAGTGATACTGTTGGCATCAGAATGAAATGGTGATTTATTATTATTATTATTATTATGATATTTGTTTTTGGATGGTTAAAATTACATTTCCTCCCGTATACGGTTGTACCTTACCCTAAAAATGACTTTAGTTCTTGAAATAATTAACTCCTTGGACTTTCAATTTGGCTATCGTCTGTTCTTTGTGGACAAAGAAATTTTTGATGGCAGGACTTTTATTTCATTGGTTGGACTGAACGTTGTCATATTGACTAAAACGGCTTGAACAAAATTTATCAAAAAATTTAGGTGTTATTTGGTTTGTTTTTTTTGTTTTTTGTTTTTTGTTTTCGTTTTATGTGTTATGGGTTTTAAAACAAAAAAAAAAACAGAAAATATTTTATTTTTCTTATTTTGAGATTTTTCTTGTTTTGGACTAAAAACGTTCAGATTTATTTTATGTGTAAACTCTTTTTTTGTTTTCTAAAATAAATTTAAAAAATACAAGCGTCCAAATTTTGAGAATGTTCATTCAAACAAACTTAAAAAAATATCTCTAATTTTTTATATCTTAAATTTTAGTGAAATCTATTACATAATATAAATAGTAGTAATTCTTACAATTAAATATGAAAGGACAACAAATTCACCTAAAAGTACTATTAATTATGGATGTTAACGATACTTTGATCTTAAATTGTTTAAATAGATGGTTAGATGATTTGAACAAGTATAAAAATATGCATTCTCTCACAAAACAACTTGCGAAATAAAATCCTAAAAGCTGTTTTCTTATTTTTGGAAGATATTTGATTTGATTTTATTTTTTATAGATTTAGAAATTTAAACTAAACAATCAACTAGAATTTTTTTATTTTTTCAACAATTATATTCTTCCTACATCTTCCGACTAAATAAACTATAATCTATATAATTATGTACAGATTATGCAAAAGACATGATTAAAAAAAAAGCTAATTAATTTAATATCATTTGCAAACTTATCTAAACATACTGTGAACATTCAATTTACTTCCAAGAGCTTGAGATACATTGAATCACTTGATAAAAAAATTTTTAATTAATTAAATCTATAGCTTTTATATATAGAAATAGAGTTTGAATTTGAATGCATCTGCGAGATATCTTACTTTCGTTAGACTTTTTTTTTTTTTTTTTGGGGGTAATTTCCACCATACTTTTTATCAAAAATAATCATTTTAAACTCCATATATAAAATAAAATTGCATACTAATAAATAAATATTTAAAATTTAATGTAACACAAATGAATAAAAAAATGAAAATATATATATATATTTTCATTGCATAAAAAATTAGATTCTTTCCTAAATGTATGTATTATTTATAAAATATTATTAGTTATACCGATAACCATTACATCTACTACATAAAGTTTTTTGAATTAGAAATTACTAAAATTAAGTATGTAACATAATAGATTAAGCGGTTTAACTATGATATCTATAAAGTTTTTTGAAATAGAAATTACTAAAATTAAGTATGTAACATAATAGATTAAGCGGTTTAACTATGATATCTATAAAATATAATAGATTAGAATACATTGAATTTCTAACTTAACAAGTACTTTTATAGTTGAAAAAATTAAAAAGATAAAATGGGACTTTTAGTAATTTTGCAATTGAATTCATCAGATTTTCTATCTTAAACTTTATGTTTGGTACGTGGAATGAAATGGAACACATTCTCATTTTAGCCTATTCTCATGTTTAGTATAAAAAAACTAAGTTGGAATACTATTTTATGGAAATAGTCATTCCCACATGAAATAGGAAAAGACATTCCACATTTTAAGCGATGGAATAGTCATTTTATTACAATCAAAAGATCCAAAAATTGGAAAAAAAAAAAAAAAAGCAACTACCTTGTAATAAAAAATTTCTTT
Source organism: Sideroxylon spinosum (assembly GCA_003260245.2). Taxonomy (NCBI): domain Eukaryota; kingdom Viridiplantae; phylum Streptophyta; class Magnoliopsida; order Ericales; family Sapotaceae; genus Sideroxylon; species Sideroxylon spinosum. The sequence goes on along the minus strand of QLOD02000038.1, from coordinate 23,785,466 downwards.
CAATTATCAACCTTATTTTCGAATATATCCGAACTAGGATTGTAAAATGACTATTTTACCCCCAAGTCTTTTTTTTTTTAATTCGTATTTTAGACTTTCGAAAGACTAATAAAAATATTAATTCATATTACTTAATAAGTAAGTTCCAACTTAAGTTGTAAAATTATTATTTTACCCTGAATTCATTTTTTTACCTAAATTTATATTTTTAGGCTTCTAAAAAGTTTAAAAAATATTTATTGATGTATTTCATAATAACTAATAAAATTATATCTAAATCTAAACTTAAATTTTTATAAAATTATGATTTTACTCCTGGACTATTTTTTGTTAAAATTTATATTTTAAGTTATCCAAAAGGTTAAAAAATATTCTTGATACATATTTTAATAGTTAAATAAATTTCAGCCTGGTCTGAATTCAAACTATAAAGTGTTTATCTTACCCTTGAGCTTGTTTTTTGTCTAAATTCGTATTTTAGGTATCCAAAAAGATTAAAAATATTTGTTGACAAATTCTTTTAGTAATGAAGAAAGTTTTTGACACAATTCAAACTTAAATTATAAAATAATCGTTTTACCCCCAGATAAATTTTTCACTCAAATTCGTGATTCGAAAATAAAATTTATTTTTATAGGTTTTTAAAAATTAATATTAGTCATTTTTATAGAATTTTATTTTATTTCATTATATTTAAAATATGTAATTAAAATATGAAGAATTTGAATGTCCATTCAATTTCCATTAATTTCATATTAGTAACCAAATAAATGAATAAAATGAGTATTCTATTCTATTCTTAGTTGTATTCTATTTTCATTTCTTATTTTATTTTATTCCCACGTACTAAACATAGCTTAATTTTTTTTAGGCTTAAAGAGGTAAATAGGCAGATTGTTATTTTTGTTTTTGTTTTGTCTACGTTAGAATATTACTTAAAATTCTTATAATCTCTGTATCCTTCTCCATCTCAAACATTAAAGTATAACGGGAGCAAAGTATTTTTTGATCCCCTCTTAAGTACCAAATTTGCCATTTGAAGGAAATAATTTACGGTCCGTTTGGCGTGACAAAAAACAATGAAAAATGATGAAAAATATAGTTTGAAATTTTTTTTAACATTTGGTATACAACCACTAAACCACGTTTTTTAGAGATAAATAGTAAAACTTTTTGACTTTTGTGTTAATTTTTTTAAGAGAAAAACTGTCGAGACGATTTTGTGCTATAATTTTTGAACTTTTACGTCAGCTATTTGGACGGAATGGAGCAGTGGTGAAACCATCGGAATGGTTTGATACTTTATGTCGGGATGATATATAAAAAATTGGCAAAGTGGGTGTCATTTGATAGTTTAGGAATTTATGTTGACATTCAAAAAAAATTTTTGTCCATTCGATTAATGGAATTCTAGTTATGTAATTTTTTTAAAAGATATTGAACTTTTTTTTTTAAATTTAAGACGATATAAGAGAATTTCAGAGATTTTTAACGATTTTCAACAAATCTTTGTTGCGTACAAAAAAACAGATCTTTAAGTATTTTAGCAAGCGTTGGAATTGTTTGAAGTAAAAAAAAGAATTATAAAATTTCATAAATTTTTATAAATATGGATTATTAGATTATAAAATTAAATTTTTTTATTTATTAGAAATTAATTTTATAAATTTAAACTTACCTATAAGAAGGTATGATTGGGTTGAAATCGCATCCGGCGTCCCCTGATACCCAGGAAATTGCTCTTCTCCATTGGCCATTAACCACGTGGGGAATATAGATGGCATGCCCAACAACGTTTGTGTTTCTCTCTCATCAAATGTGAAAGAAAACAAAAATATTTGGTTAGAAATTTTCATCAGCCCCCAAAATCTAACCTTGGATTTTCTCACAGTCTTGCCGTAAAACTGTAAAATACAACAATTTGGAGGGAAAATTAACTAAAAAGGAAATTTCCATAAATCCCAATATGTAAACATATAAAAAAAAAAAAAAAAAAAGTTCTACTCGGATTTTAATAAAAGGCAGAGCACAGGTCTGATATATATATACACACACACGCAGAGTGGAAATCCGAAATCTCTATCTAAATTCGCAATCTGCCGTCTCTTTCTCTCTCCAATCTGCGATCTTTGGCCGGGAGGTTGTGTGTCCGAGTGACGGAGTTGCGCCGGTGCAGGGCCGGCGTGCGGACGGTGGGGCTTCTTCCGGCGAGGTAAGGATTCTGTATTCCAAGTGCGGAGAAGTTTTCGTTTTATTTTGAAATTTTGGGGGTTTTCCTTGTTTTGGTTCAGATCTGGTGATGTTTGATTTGAGGGGAGACTCTGGGTTTTTAATGGTCAAATTGGGTTGAATTTGGTGCTAAGTTGATTGGAATTTTGTTTTGAGGGGTTCGTTGGGGTTCATTGCATGAGATGGAGGAGGGGGTGAGATCTCGTCAGGGCTTTGTGAAGAAGAAGAATTCTTCAGGTTGTTTGATCATAAAGAAGAAAGGGGATGGAACCTCGCGGTCAAGAAAGGTTCTTGAACAGAGTAAGGAGAAGAAGAGGCCGCGTTTGGTTCGCAGTGATTCAGAGTCTAGTGACAAGTTATCGGAGCCTTTTGGAAGGAAAGTTGTCCCTGGAACTGATAGATTTCGTAATGGTTCAGTTTTGTACCGCGAGGACATTGAGGAAGATGGCAATTTTGGTGGGAGTGGTGAAACTGAGGGTGATAGAAAGAGGAGGTTTGATGTGTTTGAGTTTGATGAGTACGATGGAATGGATGGAAAGAGGATGAGGAAGGATTATTTGCAGGATAGGCTTAAGCTTACGGGACGGAGTATGAGTGAGAGGGAATTTGAAACCGGGTCTAGTAGAAGTGTCATGATTGATAAGAGAAAGCATTCTTATTTTGATAGGACAAGCAATTCATTAGGTGGGAGGAGAGAAGTCCCTGTTTATACTTATAAGGGTAGGTTTGAGATAGATGATGACGAAGCTCATATGCCCATTTCATCATTGAGACAGAAGTTTCGAGTACCGTCTGACGAGCCTATCAGGTTGCAGGGAAAAAATGGTGTCTTGAAAGTGATGGTAAACAAAAAGAAGAAGATGGAACAGCCGCACAAATTCTACGATCCTCAGTTGGAAGTTGAGGATAGGATGGGTTCTAACTCTGAAAAGGCTGTCAAAAAGAACACATTTGTCAGACCTTCATTTTACTCGGATTCAAAATGCCCTGAAAAAGAAATGTCACTGGTTAAGACAGAGAAGAGTGAGGGAAAACTGAGAAAACCTTCATCAACGAGTGCAAAGTCTGGCCATTCAGAAACAGAGGACAGTGATTCGTCGTTGAAGCCGGGACCAACAAGCAGGCAAGCACGTAGCTCTTTAAGAAAGGTTAGGAGTGAAGGGAAAGCTCCATCAGCTGATAAGATCACACCATCTAGGAAAGAAGGAAAAGTTAAACGGGGTTATGGAACAGAAAAGCAATTATTGCGTGAGAAGATAAGGAGTATGCTTATAAGTGCTGGCTGGACCATTGACTATAGACCTAGAAGGAACAGGGACTACTTGGATGCAGTGTACATTAATCCTACAGGAACAGCATACTGGTCCATTATTAAGGCATATGATGCACTTCAAAAGCAGTTAGAGGAAGATGATGTTGATATTAAACCTATTGGTCACTCCTCTTCATTTACTCCACTACCAGAGGAGTTAGTTAGTAAATTAACCAGGCAAACCCGTAAGAAGATTGAGAAGGAGATGAAGATGAAGATGAAGCGAAGAGGTAAGGGTAGGAGTAAGAATGTTAAAGGAGATACCACCGAAGAGTCTATGGAGGGGACGGATGAAGATAAGGATAATGATAAACTAAGTTTCTTCATGAAGCAAAATGGAAAGTCAAAGGGAAGATCCCATGAGACAACTTTTGCTAGTGGAGATGATTCAAGTGGTACTTTATACAAGGTATCACCCGATCAAGAGATGGCTGAAAAACCATCCACTGCAACCAAATCTCATCTGATACAAGCAAGAAAAAGTCGAACAATTGGGAGATGTACCTTGTTGGTTCGTAGTTCAGATAAGGGGCTAAATTCAGAAGGAGACGGCTACATTCCATACACAGGAAAAAGAACGCTGCTTTCGTGGTTGATTGACTCTGGAACGGTGAATTTAAGTGAAAAAGTGCAATACATGAACCGTAGACGGACTAAGGTAATGCTGGAGGGTTGGATTACAAGAGATGGTGTACATTGTGGTTGCTGCAGCAAAATCCTCACTGTTTCAAAGTTTGAGATTCATGCTGCAAGCAAACTTCGTCAGCCATTCCAAAACATATATTTGGAGTCTGGGGTTTCCCTCTTGCAGTGTCAGATTGATGCATGGAATAGACAAGAGGAATCGAAACGCAGTGGTTTTCACACAGTGGACATTGATGGTGATGATCCAAATGATGATACTTGTGGCCTCTGTGGCGATGGGGGGGATTTGATATGTTGTGATGGATGTCCGTCAACATTTCATCAGAACTGCTTAGATATACAGGTATGCATTCATGGCAGCATAGAAAATGTTGCATATCCATTATCTTGGTCATTTGCTGAAATGCTGAATTAATTTCTGATGATTTTCCATCTTCATAATGTTGTGGTACCATTGGATCTCTCACTGTAGATATATATATGTATGTATTTGCAAGTATGTATATTTTTGTATTAGTGTGTAATAGTTTTCTGATATAGAAGTGGCGAACTGCAAAAAGTTAGTGTTGCAAATTGAAAAACTTAAATAAATAGTGACTGATGTGCTTGTCAAACTACTGTGCGCTTTATTTCTGTCTTATTCCTATTGAATTGGACTTTGTATGATCTGGTACTTCAATAGGACTTGGTTCATACACATTTTTCTCAATGTTTCAGATGCTTCCACCTGGTGATTGGCACTGCCCAAACTGTACATGCAAATTTTGTGGGATTGGTGGTGAGAGCAGTGCTCCTGGGAATGGTACAACCGTCAGTACGCTTCTGAGATGCAACTTCTGTGAAAAAAGATGTAGTTATCATATTTCTCTTTACTTTTTTTTTTTTTTTTCCGTGCAATGCTCATTTCCCTAGCATTTTCCTTGTTCATGTGTCAGATTTGCCTGAAATCATATTTGTTTCTTCTTTTATTAGATCATGAACACTGCAGTCAGGAAATGAATGTATTACTTGCTGATTCTAATCATTCATCCACCTGCTTTTGTGGGCAGAAGTGCCGAGAGGTATTATAGTTGTTCACTTGAATAACTTTTCAGTATTGTGTCAAGTAATGAAATCTTCTTTTTTGCTTTTATAAACTATAAAGCATTATTAATTCAATAAACTAATAACAAGTCAATAAATCATAATTACTTTTTCAATGTTCAGTAGATATGCTTCACCAGCAGCTTGAGCAATAGATATTAGGTGATGCCAAGTCGTGCTAGCTATATCCGTTCTGTATTCCCTTGAAATATGCTGAGTACTTTGTTACAAGCATCTAATCTCTAATAAACTGTAGTGTCTGAGCATGAGCTCCCTCCTGCAATGCATTCTTATCTCAATTTATAACTCTCCAATTAGTGAATTTTATCAAGTGCCTTGGATGTCAAAAATCAAGAATGACAGTGAAATTGCAAAAGAATCATAATTTTGTTTAATGGGCCGTGCAGTTGGCTCCAAGGAGCAAAATATCGTTACTTATCTGCAAAACGGTTGAAAAATTTCCGTTGTTTAACGAGATCAAAACTCAAGCCGTCCTTTGGGGACTTCTTGAGTTTGATCCCAATTGGGCTCCTCCTCCGCCCCCCCCGGGGGGGGGGGGAGGCTACACATGGATTCTCTGTGGGTTTACCAGATCCATGAGTTCCTATCATCATAAAAAGTAATAACAAAATAATACAATTCTAATATTTTTAAGCAAAACACAGTGAAGCATGACATAAAGTTGTTTAATATATTTATTGTTATATATATTTTTTACACGTAGATAGATTCACTTTATACTTCTAAACATTTATTTATACTTCCATATTTTCGTGCTGCGTCCGAGAGATTATCAACACATTCCTAAGATGTTTTCGAAATGTTTTGGTTTTCAAGCTAACTGAAATGCAAATTTAATGCTTTGTTGGTTCAGTAATGGAAATTTATTGGAAACATGATGGAGATTAGAGGAAAAAATTGGAAAACACAAGGAAACATTTGGAAACATAAAGTAAAGGCTAGCTATTTGTATTTCTAAAGTAATAAATCAATGTCAAGAAGTTACAAATTTGGAATCATATTCTAAAGTACTTGTATTTCCAAGTTATTGTATCAATGTGCCAGAGGCACAAAGGTGGTGTTTGGATGGCCAAAATATATATATATATATATGAAAAAGTTGATGTAGAAGTGACACGTGACAAAATTGTATTAGAGGAAGTTGGAAATAGTTTGTAACTTTTTATATGTTTTGGTGAATTTGGCATATGCCAACCAGCACCAAATTGGCCTAGGGTCTGGTTACGCACTAAAACATTATGTGTTTGAATATATTGTAAACAAGAAACAAAACTCATAATGTTACAATACTGTAGCTAAATTATTTATGCCCTGATTGGGAGACAAAACTAAAATTCTGAAAAAAATAAAAAGATAAAAATAAAACTGCAATATTACCTAATTAGGAAACAAAACTAAAATTATGAAAACTATAATATATTCAATTCAACTCATAATGTTACAGTACCATGTATAGGCCTATGCTAGATTGTTAACACCCTAATTAGGTAACAAAACTAAAATTCTGAAAACAAAAATAAATCTGTATAACCTATCTTATCTGCCACAAAAAAAAAAAAAAAAAAAAAATGGGAGAATTCTTGGTTGTCTTCTTGATCTCCATCGTTTTCTTCATCTGAGAAAAACTTGCCTCTTGAGAGTAGAGGTTGTGATACTACTCCAATCTCCTAAAAAATTAGAAGATAAGAAGAAACAGACGAGTGTAGAAAGAATGCAGATGGCCAGAGGAAATCAGCAAGAAGAAGAGGGAAGGGAGAGGTCTAAACAATTCAATGATGCAAAAGTCGGAAAAATCCTCTAGTGTATTTGGCTATAGAGTTGCATAAGCATCTCATTCATTGAAAAAAATCATTCAAATATGATATATGTTTAATCCTCTTGAAAATGTTTGCTCGATTCATGTCAACAGCTCCATGTTAACTGCTTGGTTTAGCATTGTTAACTTTCATGCATATAATTTTGAATGCTATCCAATGGTGAATGTAGAGGTTATTTAGCTGGTGTTTTTGGCATCATTTTCTTTCATTTTTTTTTTAAATAGATTAAATAGTATGATAAATAATCCTTTGGGAAGAGAAGGAAGGAGGGGGGGTTGCGATCCATGTGCATGTGATTTAGTGTCCCCATGAAAGTATAATGATGGGTAATTGCAGCTTGGGTTTTTAAAGCCTCTTGAATAGTTTGTTCGCACAAAAATGTTATGAGAACTCGCGTAAGATTCGATTAATGGACGAATTTACTATTGGAATTGACCTTAATAGCTTTTGTGATCAAATTGAAATTGGTGTTTGCTAATTGATTTAGTTTCAATTTTTGTAATCTTGTTCTGTTTGATAACTAGAGTGTTTGTTACCTGGAGTGGTATTTTTTTACTTCTACCTTTCTGTGATGTTGGTTTTTTATCTTCTGTGGAAGGGAATCAAGTTGAGCCTAAACCCTTCTACTTTTGCAGCTCTTTGACCATTTACAGAAGCTTCTCGGGGTCAAACATGAACTGGAAGCAGGATTCTCTTGGTCTCTAATTCATCGAACAGATCTGGACCCGGATGCATCACATCGTGGATTTCCACAGAAGGTGGAATGTAATTCTAAGCTGGCTGTTGCACTTTCTGTTATGGATGAGTGCTTTCTGCCAATTGTTGATAGGAGGAGTGGGATCAATTTGATCCATAATGTTCTCTATAATTGTGGGTATGTGGCTATCAAGTAAAATTCAATTTTTTTTTTTTTTTTTCACACATGCACTGAGCATTGAATTTTTGTCTTCTGAGCTTTGTTCATGCAACCTCACTTTTGTATTTTTATGCTATCTTTTTTTGAGCAAGTTTCTTACCTTGAGGCATGTCATCTAAGGCATCACTATTGTCATGCACTTTTGTGTGTGCATAACAAAATGAGCATGTATGGGAATGAGGATAAATGGAAAAACATCCATTTTCTTTTCTTTGTCGCATGTGTATAGTGAGATGCATACAAATTATTATTATCCAGGAGAATAGTGCTCAGTTTGAGAAGCTGTTCTGAGGTTATAAGAAAGACAAATTAAAAATTTCGTTGTTGTTATAGATCATATCCTGAAATTAGTCTCTCTCATTGTACGGGGAAAGTTGCCTACATCTAACCCTCCTAGATCCTGTTATGTGTGAGCCCTGTTCATCATAGTATTGCATACAAGCTAGTATTGCCCAGGAGAATACTGTCCAGTTAATTGAACAGCTTTTCTGATGAAAGATCTAATTTCATATATATATATATATATATATTTATAGGAACTTTTCCTTATCTGTTTTTTGTACACCATTCTAGTTTGTAAATGCTAATAGATTTTTTTAGGCAGACTGCATCTCATTTTAATTCTGCTTTTAAAGTATTTTATGACTCTATGCTATCAGTTTTGCAATTGGTCTCTTCCAGTTCCATGTGCTTGTATGGCTTCTAATACTGGGCCTTTTTCCCCCCTTTAGTCATGTTCTGATAGATAAATATATCAACTTACAGTAATCACTATTGTTCTTCACATTTCGATCTTTCATACTCGCACTTTTATATGCTTCTTTAGCTCATGTTTCGATTGGCTTCTTTTCTCTGCAGATCAAACTTCAGTCGGCTGAACTACAGTGGCTTCTATACTGCCATTTTGGAAAGGGGCGATGAAATCATTGCTGCAGCATCCATCAGGTATAATCCCTCACAGCTTCATGTCATCCATATGTTGCACATGCAACTAATTGATTTATCCAATTTCTGTGGAATTAAGAATTAAATGATACATAATGCGTTTCTTCCTCTTGGAAAGAACAAACATGACTTTAAATATGTTGTCAATATAAGATGAGGGACCCCTGTGAGTGGGTGTGATGAAATCACATGTTGGAAGTGTAAGTGGGGATCTTGGGTGCATGAACCCAATTGTCACCGTGGTAGCTCCCCCAAAAGGGCTAGCCAAGGAGGTGATGATTGAGTTATGACTCTTACTTATGTTCCCAGGATTCCCTGATTACACTTCGGATGTGGGACTTAACACGTGCCATCCATGGGTTGGTTTCATTATGATCTCATCCTTTTAACACTTCACGGGGGCCCACATGCACTAGCCAATTTGCCGGCACCATAACTAGAAGCGAACCTTGTAGTACAGTACCACGACCTCACATGGCTGCTGGCACTGGTTGGCTTTGAAAAGATACGTAACAACCACGGGAGCTCTTCAAAAGGGCTAGCTAAGTAGGTCATAATTGGGTTCATGGCTCTTGTTTATGTACCCAAGATTGCCCCGCTTATGCTTCACATGTAGGACTCAATGCACACCGCGCTCGGGTCGGGGTTGTCACATATGTGTGCGGCTAATAGATTCATCCAGTTTTCTGTGGCAGCAAGAATTAAATGCTACATAATGTGTTTGTCGGTCTTGGGGAAAATAAACATGATTTAAATATGTTGTCATTGATTTAAATCCTTGGACTCGATTCAATCTTATTTAACCATTGATAAGATCTAGACCAAATATGAGATGACACGAAGTCGAAAATAAACCTGACCGCTTTCTCTCCGATTGAGGATATTCTTGATTTATCATCCATGTTTGTCGAGTTCATACCAGTTAATTCAAAGTTTTTTAACTATACAAATTGAAGGACAACACCTCTTTTTTTTTTTTGTTTTTTTTTTTTTTATTTTGGGGGGGGGGGGGAATTACACATCCAGATTTAGGTAGCTACCGTTGGCTTTGCCAGCCTTGTGTTGGACAACTGTTGTTGTATGGTTCCACAACCAGTTTATTTTCTTGCTACATTGGACTATTTTTGTTATGTGAATCCACTTTTACGAATTGCCTTCAATTTTTATTGCACTGATTGTATTAGTGGAATTTGGTTTTGAGAGGAAAATGAAAGCAATGAAGCAAACATGGTTCTTTAGAATTTGAAAATAAGAATTTCTTACTTCGTAAGTATATTGTGTTCTTACCTTACGAAGTATATTGTGTTCTCCCTCATCATTTTTAATGTTGAGGGGGCTCCAAAAGTCCCTGTGATCATGTTTTTGTTGTTTATCAGAAAGGAGGTTGATTTTTTTTCCTTGTTCAACTTTGTCAAATCATCAATGTAGATAATTTTATCTGTTACCAAATTACAAAATGATAGATTAGCACCCCACAATTTAGATCTTGTGCTTTGTTTTTCTGTACATTGATTGGCATTGCAAATTGTTCAGTAATTGCTTAGTTTTGTCTGACTAGGATCCGTGGGGCCCAACTAGCAGAGATGCCATTCATTGGGACGCGACATATATATAGACGCCAAGGGATGTGCCGTAGACTCTTTTGTGCCATTGAATCGGTAATGCTGTGTGAAACATTTTTCTAGTTGACACTTCCAATTTTTTTTTTTTTTCCCCCTGATGTGTATTTCCATATTATTTTTTTGAAGTAGTAATGAAATTTGAGGCTTTTTGGTGCCTTCCCTTGCCAGAACAGCTATTACATCCTTGACTAGTATCAGCTTTATTATCTGTTTGCTCTCTCATGATGAAGTTAAACTCCATTATCTCCATCCCTGGAACTTTCACTTCATTTTTTCTTCCCCCCACCCCCACCCTTTTTTTTGTTTGGGGGGGGGGGGGGTGGCGCCTTGATTGATAGAAGTATTGGCAGTAAAGTTTTATGCCTCGTTGGTATCTTAGGTCCACAATTTGCTTCTGTCAACTATAATATCCGGAGAACTTCTCTTTTATCTCTCTTGTGTTGCCTCTTGATGATTTTATGCCAGTGAGATCTGTGTTGTAATATTATCATACCTCAGGCACTCCGCTTTCTCAAGGTTGAGAAATTGATTATTCCTGCGATTGCTGAGCACATGCATACATGGACCACGGCTTTTGGCTTTAATCCGCTTGAGGATTCACACAAACGAGAAATGAGGTCGATAAATATGTTGGTCTTTCCTGGTACTGATATGTTACAAAAGCTGCTGGTGGAACAAAAAACGGCTGATGCAAATCTAACTATTACATCAGGTTTGTGTTTGCATCTATTTGTCCTTGCCTTGGGGTCCATTTTTATTATTTGTTAGTTGACTCTTTTGAATTTTTCTTTAGGTGCAGTGTCTGTTCCAGTCAAAGATAATCATCATCTTATGCCTGATTTGGCCAAAAAATCTGAGGTGGATTCCTCTGCTGATGAGATAAACAGCAAAGGTGATGCTGTAGATTCCAGTTTGCAAGTCCCAGATGTTCCTTCAAATGGGAATGAATGTCTGAATAGTTCTTTTGATGTTCCTTCTGAACCAACACTCCCAGTCTTGAACGAGAAGAAGACTAATTCTATTTTTCAGTTAGTAGAAAAGTCAACTGTATCTCATGCTGGCTTAAAGCACCCCCCTTCTTCTGATGTGAATCATGTCAACCTTGAAATGGAAAGCCCCGTGTCACATCCTTCAGTGAAAGGTAAGTCCTTTGTGAAGGTGGTTGTGAATGGTGTTTGTGAACCAAATGTCAAAGCTGCTGTTATTGAAACCATTCATGATTTTCTAGGTGAAAGTTCGACCATGAATGCCACGGACCAGATCAAGGGAGATCAGAATTCTTTGTCTGTTTCCATTGTGAATGGAACCAATGAGGCTGTAGCCCAGATCAAGGGAGATCAGAATTCTTTTTCTGTTTCCATCGTGAATGGAACCAATGAGGCTGGCAAGGATTTGGGCTCGGATGCAAGTCCTCACAGTTCCTTTGACATGGAAAGTAAGTTGGAGGTTCCTTCTGAAGCCAAAGTCGAACCTGTTGAAGTTAATATCCAGTCTTCTGCAGAGGGTTGTGAGGATGAGGCCCAGCATGCAGAGGTTCAAGTTTCTTGTGCTGAACCTGTTCTGGATAATTTAGATGGAATATCTGCCCAAAATACTACAGAGAAAATCAATGAAATCCTAGGTCCAGTTTCTGTATCTTCTCCTCATGGTACTGATAAATGTGTTTTGCACTTTACGTCTGATTTGCTTCAGCCAGATTCAGTTGGAATGGAAAGGAAATTAAATGCAGCTTGTGATGACAGAGTTACTCCTGTTGAAGGCATTGTCCAGTCTTCTGCAGTGGGTAAAATGGATGATATTCATGAAGTTAATGGAACAGCTGCTTGTGTTGAACCTGATATTGATTGTTTAGGGAAAAATTCTGCCCATAATAAAAACACAAAAGAAGATCAGGATCCTGCTTCTGTTTCTACGCCTGATGGTTTCGAGAGTACCCTGCAATACAACTCTGATTTGAATAGGCAAAGTTCCCTTGAGATGGAAAACAACTTGCGTGCAGCTTCCGAAGTAGCATCTGATGAAGAAGTCGCCCCAGTTGGTAACAATACTCTTCCTAATGCAGAGGATGATGTGAATAATGATGCTCACAATCATGCTGCACATGACTCCGTCAAACCTGTACTGAATTCTTCTGACGAAACTTCTGTGGAGAATGCAACTGAGGATACAGAAGAAAATGTCGCTGATTCTACTTGCCATTAATCGATGCTTCGAGAATAACTTCCATCTTGTGCAAATTGAGGGATTAATGCCATTTGGATCTGCACATATATGATGTGATCTTGTTTGACATAGCCATGCTGATGGCTCTGTAACCAGTTTCCATCCATTACAACTGCTGGAAGGGCTGCAAGTATTCAATGACTCAGATTGTACTTAATACAATGCCATGAAGAGTTACCTGCCTGCCTTGTAATGTTATATTACTTGGAAGATTGGTGAACGTCTATTGACAGTGAGGAGTTTGGAGTTTGTAGATGAACCCTCTCATTTAACGCTTCATATGTACGGTACATATTTAGATTTGAATTGTAATTTGTTTGATATGGTAATTATTGGGTTATCCTGCAATGGTGGCTAAGGTGTAATTTTTTTCTTTGACAGGTCCGGTCTCGATCTTGATTTCATATAAATTGACTATTCTGTTTAGGCTATGCTATGTTTGGTCATTTAATCCATTAACAAGGAACGTGCAGACATAGTTTGTCTTGGAAATCAGCTATGTGCAATAATGGGAATTAATTGTATGAGCTGAAGCATCATTTTGCAGGGGTGTTGATTGCCATGGATGAAGCCAGACTTCTTCTGGAGGTGTGAGTTGGCTATGAAAGGGTACACAGGACTGTCCCTTCTTAGTGCTAGCTGCTGCTTCGATTATGGAAGTAGTCTAATATTTTTCGTTTATTTTTATATTTTTATTTTTAGTTTCTTTATGAATATGTTGGACGGATATAAACGGGTAAGTTATTTGTCTAATTAATATTTTTTCATTACCAAACTCGTTTAATTTTTGCTTACCGTTGTTATCCAAAACATATATATTTTTTAAGTGGGAATCCTAAATCCATCTTTTTCCAAACTTACGGAACCTAACTAAACAAAATTAGTTATATTACCCATTAAATATCAGTTAAATAGCTGATTTGAGATAAAAAATAAAAAAATTAGTAAGTTACAAAAATGTTAAATTTATTAAACAAAACCAATTCATTGGTCAACAAACCAGTTCATTGGTCAGCTTCTAAGTTTTACGCATAGCTAAATTGCCTACATAATATATATATATATATATATATATATATTTATAGTTGTCAAATCTATCAATAAAACAATTATAAAGAAAATCAACTATAAACAAATTTCAACATTTTTAACACAATATTTTTTACACTTAAAATAAAGTAAAAATAAAAATATTAACAGAACTACAAATTAAGAAATAAAAAATGTTATATATCATATTATACTATATTATATTATTTTAGGAATATTTATTAATTATAATATATTAAATGGGTACCCTTTAAATATAAATTGGTATCGGGTACCCTACAGATAAATTCCAAATCTGCACAAGTGTTAAAATTTAATCCCAAACCCCTCTAAATTCTATTATGATATTTTCTATCGGTTTCAATCGAGTCAAGTGTCCTCGTATACCCATTTCATTGACATCCTTATATTGTTATTTAGCATAGGGTTGTTTAAGTCAATCCTAAGAGTTAATTCAACTGGTAAAATCTTGAGTTTTTTTTCCAAAAATCACCAGTTTGAGTCTCCTTAAGACCACTAAAACTTACCTGGTTGTTTACTTTAGCGTCCTAGAAGATTAGTTGATGTGTGTGCAAGCTGGTCGAAACACTTTGAGTTAAAAAAAAAAAAAAAAAAGTTGTCTAAGTTTTACTCGTTGAACTAATCCCAAATAGTATATTTCAATTTTTGCTCTTTTATAGTTACTAGTTCGAGACTCCTCGTAGTCATTTTTACACACTCGTTAACTTCAGGGATTCAGTAAAGAGCTGGCAATTGAGAGAGTTTGGGTGGGGTTGAGTATAAATGGGTTGAACCTAATTATATTCATTTAATAATGAGTTATTATCGAGTGAGTTAGATACATGTTATATTAGATTTGCAAACCCAATTATACCTATTTAATAATGCTTTGTTTATTAATATTTAGTTTAGTAATAAGAAATTTGGTTGATTTAAAAATTTTAAGACATTAAGGCTCTATTTGATAATGTTTATTATTATTTTTTTCTATTTATATTTACAGATTTTTGTAACACAAAAAATAAAAAATTGTTTGTCAAATTTGTTCTCATTTTTTTTGTTACTAAAATAACGAAAAATTTAAATAGAAAAATGTGAGCAAAATTTTTTTATTATTTTTTTCATGTTATAAATATTATGTCAATTTTAATATTTTGAATATTTTGTTGAATTATATTAAATTTAATTATTTTATTTTAATATTTATTAAATTTAAATTATTTTTAATAAATAATATAATAAAAAAATAAAATTTAATTAACTTAAAAATAATTAATATAATTGAAATAATTAAATTATATTAAACAATTATTAATTGAAATATTCAATTTAATTTAATTTAACTAATTAAATTAATATGACATATATTTTATTAAATTATTTGTAATAAAAAATACTTCAAATAATTAATTAATTTAAAAAATAAACAATATAACTGTATTAATGATATAAGTGAAAATTTTTAAGCGGAAATTTCTGGATTTTTAAATTTGTCAAAAATTAATATAACTGTATTAAATTGAATATAGGACAGCTCAGCGTGGTTGTAAATCGGACAGCTCACAGCATGGTTAAACAACGGCCGCCGACAAAAAATTTTAAGCGGGAAATTCTATTTTCACTGTGAACCGTCCGATCTTAATCCGACGGCTCAATCAACCAACACACAGGAAAAAAAAACAAAACCCCTATTTATAACGCCAGATGGAGAGAATAGTTTAAATGGAGAGAGTGAGGGAGGAGAGAGAGAGAGAGACATTGTTGATGCGAATTCTGAAATTGATGAAGCTTCTCTCTCCAATGGAGTCAACTTTGTCTGCAAAAACTACGATCTCAGCATTGTCCAAAACCCTAAGTTCGACTTGCAATCGCTTCGTTTCTCGCCTCCACGGCCATCTTTCCGCTGCTCGTCGAAGCCATTGACTCCGGAGTCAGCTTTTGTCTCTTC
Organism: Sideroxylon spinosum; assembly: GCA_003260245.2. Lineage (NCBI taxonomy): Eukaryota > Viridiplantae > Streptophyta > Magnoliopsida > Ericales > Sapotaceae > Sideroxylon > Sideroxylon spinosum. The sequence continues at coordinate 23,769,655 of QLOD02000038.1, read as the reverse complement.
CACTCAGACGGCTATTATACAGAGAGTTTCAGAGGTCCAAGTCACTGATCTCGATTTCCAATTGACCGAATCCGCTCAAGATTTTGTGCGCGGTGCCCTTGCCTCCGGTCGGTCGTCGTTTGGAGTGTGTTCCGAGTTCCGCGGCTTGTGCCGCTTCTTTCGCGTCCGCTGCTGTCGGATGCGATGGTGCAGGGACTGGCGGCGGCGGCGATGGTGCGTCAGACGGTGGGGATGCCAAGTCAAACTCGGCATTTGGAGGGTTCGAAGAGGTTTCGGCTCTCTCGTCTGTTGTGATAATTCTTGACGGCGGGGTAAACATGTCTACTTAAAATATACTATTGGTTATTCTCTTAAAAAATGTGTGTTTTGTGGTTTGTTTTATGGACTGAATTTGTCTCGCTCTCAGGGTATGACACGTGGGGGATGTGCGGCAAGTGTGAAGGGAAGTTTGGAAAGTCAAGTGAGTATGATTTTTGATCTTGCCACCTGTTCTGTGGATTTTAATAGATTCTGTGCTTTACTTCTGAAAGACATTGCCTACATTTGAAAGCTAATACTAAATATTGGTATGCTTGGGTTAAGAAAATTAGAATATTGATAAAAAGGAAACAAGATGGGGTTTGGCTTCTTGGTTTAGCAATTGGTTTATGAATGGTTGGCTTCCAAGAATCCTTGCAAATGCTTTCCGCCTTGTCACTGTCAACTTACTTTAATATTTAACGTTTTGTAACTTTTGTTTGTTTACCATTTTGGAATTATGGTTGACAAGTAATACTGTGGGATTAAGTTGATTGATGGGACATTTTATACTATGTTTGGTTAAGTTGCGATAAGGGCTGGGATTATAGAGTGAAATAAATGTTCTCCATTGGATTTTTCGGAGAAAAGTAATCCTGAAAGGAGGGACATAGAATAACGCTACCCATGGCATTCTGTATCCCCCAAAGTAGGGATATGCAGTTCAGAGTGGACTCCATATTTGGTGCTTTTTTTTTTTTTGGCATCGAACACTAGATATGTGGGATCCACATGATTAATTGCACAATCCCCCCCCCCCCCCCCCCCCCCC
>QLOD02000038.1:23674434-23768486 GCA_003260245.2 Sideroxylon spinosum | reverse complement strand
TCGTAACACGTATAATGAAATAAAAAGTAGATAAATTTTGAATTTTGTTGAAAGATTTTGGCATATTAAACGGTGCCCCCCAAAAAAAAAAAATCCCTTAAATAAATGAAGCTTAAAGGACAACGGTTCCATTCACTAGTCAAATCGAGATTCATGTGACTGTTGGATATGCCAAATGGGATTGAAATTATATTAAAAATTAGACCATATTTTTAAATGATTAGAAATGATAGTTACAAAGACAGGTTATGAGGTGCCTGGTTATTGCCAAACAATCATTTATGTGGGGCTAGGTCTTCAATTTGTAGGCTGCGTAAATTGTTTGGGTAATATTATGGTTGAAGGTCAAAGATAGGTTCCGATTGCACAATCTCTTTAGGTTAAAAATCAAATGAGCTAACTTACTGGACTTTATGGATTGGAAGGAAAATTTTTAATTATTTTTAATTTTTAAACTTCTAGATAGGTGGATTTTTTGTTATTGGAGGGCAAAATCTGTCATATTGAATTACATAGAAATAGTTGGTTGGAGAGCACTTTTGGTGTGGAATAAGTGAAATTAGCTGACTTTGATTGTGGTTGAAAGAAATCTCCTAGGTCAAACAGGTTTACATTAGCAGTATATTAGAATCGTTGGGATGTGATTTATCTTGATTAAATGAGAGTTTTTGTGGTATTTTTTCATGATGGGAATGATTGCACTAACGCTATGATGGGGTTTTGTAGTTGAATGGAGAGAATGGGTGAAAGGTTGCTTATAATCTACGGCTCCAATTGGACTACTTTCAAGGTTAAAAATCAAATGAGTTAATTTGTTGGATTTTATGGATTGCAAGTAAAATTTTTAATTATTTTTTATCTTTACACTTCTAGGCACGTGGATATTTTTGGCATTGGAGGGCAAAATCTGTGTCATTTTGAATTTATAGAAATAGTTGGTTGGAGAGTGCTTTTGATGTGGGATAATTGAAATTGACTGTGTTTGAGTTTGGTTGAGAGAAATACTTATATTGGCAGTATTTCAGGATTGTTGGGATGAGATTTATCTTGATTTAATGAGAGTTTTTGAGGTATTTTTTCATGATGGTATAGTGAATGACTGCACTAGCGCTTAGATGGGGTTTTGGAGTTAAATGGAGAAAATGGGTTGCTTATATTCTATAGTTCCGAATGGACTATATTTCTAGGTTAAAAAATCAAACGAGTTGACTTGCTGGATTTTATGAATTGCAAGGAAAATTTTTAATTATTTCTCTAATCTCTACACTTCTGGGCATGTTGCTAGTTTTGGTATTGAAGGACTAAATTTGTATCATACTGAATATGATAGAAATAGTTGGTTGGAGAGACCTTTTGAAGCGAAAGAATTGAAATTGGTTGTCTTTGATTGTGGTTGAGAGAAATTACCTAGGTCGGACAAGTTTATATTGGCAGTATTTTAGTATTTTGCGAGGTGATTTATCTTGATTTAATTAGAGTTCTTGAGGAATTTATTCATGATGATATAGTGAATACCTGTGAAATTGGTTGTCTTTGATTGTGGTTGAGAGAAATCTTCTAGGTCGGACAAGTTTACATTGGTGGTATTTTAGCATTTTTGGTCGGTGATTTATCTTGATTTAATGAGTGTTTTTTGAGGAATTTTTTCATGCTTGCACTAATACAATTTTTGTTTGTCGGAGGCAGGCATATTTTAAAATTAGTTTTAATTGCCAAAGAAGTAGTTTAAGACAATAGGGCAAGGGCCAAGGAAAGGGTTTTCTTTAAAGTGGATCATGAAAACGATTATGATCACGTTCAATGAGATTTTCTTGATTTTTTGTTGGAAAACTAGGGAATTGGAGTTAAATGGAGAAAATGGGCGAAAGGTTGCTTACATCCTACGGCTCTGATTAGACTATGTTTTTAGCTTAACAATCATAAGAGTTAACTTGCTGTATTTTGTGGATTGCAGGGAAAATTTTAATTATTTCTCTAATCTTTACACTTCCTTACAATTCTAGGCACGTTGCTAGTTTTTCGTATTGGAGGACTAAATCTGTACCATATTGAATTTGATAGAAATAGTTTTGTTGCAGAAACCTTTTGAAGTGGAAGAAGTGAAATTAGCTGTCTTTAATTGTGGTCGAGAGAAATCCACTAGGTTGGACAAGTTTACATTGGCGGTATTTTAGGATTTTTAGGTGGTTATTTATCTTGATTTAATGAGAGTTGAGGAATTTTTTCATGATGGTATAGTGAATGCTTGTAGTAATGTTATTTTTATGTGTCGAAGGCCGGCTTATTTTAGATAGGGTTTTAATTGCCAATGAAGAAGTTGATGACAATAGGGCAAGTGGTAGGAAAGGGTTGGTCTTTAAAGTATATCTTGAAAATGATTATGATCTTGTCAAATGAGATTATCTTGATTTTGTGTTAGAATACTAGGGATTTGGAGTTAAAATGAGAAAATGGGTTAATGGTAGCTTATATTCTATGACTCCTATTGGACTATGTTTCTAGGTTAAAAATTAAACGAGTTAACTTGCTGGATTTTATGGATTGCAAGGAAAATTTTTAATTATTTCTCTAGTCTTGATTTAATGAGTGCTTTTTAGGAATTCTTTCATGATGGTATAGTGAATGCTTGTGAAATTGGCTGTTTTTGATTGTAGTTGAACAAAATCTCCTAGGTTGGAAAGGTTTATAGTGGCAGTATTTTAGGATTTTTGGGCAGCAAGTTATCTTTGTTTAGTTAGAGTTTTTGAGGAATTATTTATTTATTGGAAGAGTGAATGCTTGTGAAATTGGCTGTCTTTGTTTGTGATTGTGAGAAATCCCAAAGGAGAGACAGGTTTACATTGCCTGTATTTTAGGATTTTTGGGAGGTGATTTATCTTGATTTAGTGAGATCACAATGGTACAGTCATTGCTTGTGAAATTGTCTGTCTTTGATTGCCGCTGAGAGAAATCCCTTTGTCGGATAGGTTTACATTGACAGTATTTTAGGATTTTTGGGAGCAGATTTATCTTGATTTAATGAGAGTTCTTAAGGAATTTTTTAATGATGGTATAGTGAATGCTTGTGATATTGGCTCTCTTTGATTGTGGTTGAGAGAAATCCCTAAGGTCAGATAGGTTACATTGGCGGTATGTTAGAATTTTGGGGAGATGATTTAGCTTGATTTAGTGAGAGTTTTTGGGGAATTGTTTCATGATGGCATCGTGAATGCTTAGAAATTTGTTGTCTTTGATTGTGGTTTAGAGAATTCCCCTTGGTCGGAATGGTTTATATTGGTGGTATTTTAGGATTTTTTGGGAGGTGATTTATCTTGATTAATGACAGTTTTGGAGTAATTTTTTCATGGTGGTATAATGAATGTTTCATGATGGTATAGTGAATGTTTGTGAAATTGGCTGTCTTTGATTGTGGTTGAGAGAAATCCGCTAGGTCGGAAAAGTTTACATTGGTGGTATTTTAGAATTTTTGAGAGGTATTTATCTTGATTTAGTGGGAGATTTTGGGGAATTTTTTTAAGATGTTATAGTGAATGCTTGTTAAATTGGTTGTCTTTGATTATGGTTTAGGTAAGAAAGGTTTACATTTTACTGTATTTTTGGATTTTTGGGGGGTGATTTGTTTTGATTTAATGAAAATTTTTGAGTAATTGTTTCAAGATGGTGTAGTGAATGGTTGTGAATTGGCTATTGTTGGTTGTGGTTCAGAGAAATCCCCTAGTTTGGAAAGGTTTACATTGACTGTATTTTTGGATTTTTGGGAGGTGATTTATTTTGATTTAGTGAGACTTTTTGAGGAGTTTTTTCATGATGGTATAGTGAGTGGTTGTGCAATTGGTTGTCTTTGATTGTGGTTGAAAGAAATCCCCTAGGTTGGACAAGTTTACACTGGCGATATTGAGGATTTTTGGGAGGGAATTTATCTTGATTTAATGGTAGTTTTTGAGGAATTTTTTAAAGACGGTATAGTGAATGCTTGTGAAATTGGCCGTCTTTGCTGTTTGTTGAGAGAAATACCCAAGGTTAGACAGGTTTACACTGGCAGTATGTTGGAATTTTTGGAAGGCGATTTGTCTAGATTTAGTGAGCTTTTGAATAATGTTTTCGTGGTAGTATAGTAAATGCTTGTGAAATTGGTTGTGTTTGATTGTGGCTGAGAGAAATCTCTTAAGTTGGAAAGGTTTACATTGGCGATATTTTAGGATTTTTGGAAATGGATTTATCTTGATATAATGAGTTTTTGAGAAATTGCTTCATGATGGTATAGTGAATGTTTGTAATATTGGTTCTCTTTGATTGTGGTTGTGAGAAATCCCCAAAGTTCGAGGGGTTTACATTGGCGGTATGCTAGAATTTTGGGGAGGTGACTTGTCTTAATTTAATGAGAGTTTTTGAGGAACTGTTTCATGATGGTATATTGAATGCCTGGGAAATTGTTTGTCTTTGATTGTGGTTGCAAGAAATCCCCTAGGTTAGAATAGTGCACATTGGCGGTATTTTTGGATTTTGTGGAATGTGATTTATCTTGATTTAATGAGAGATTTTGAGGAATTTTTTAATGATGGTATAATGAATGCTTGTTAAATTGGTTGTCTTTGATTGTGGTTGAGAGAAATCCTTAGGTCGGAAAAGGGTTACATTGATTGTATTTTTGGATTTTTGAGAGGTGATTTATTTTATTTTAATGAGAATTTTTGAGTAGTTATTTCATGATGGTATAGTTAATGGTTGTGTATAGTTAATGGTTGTGACATTGGTTGTTATTGATTGAGGTTGAGAGAAATCCCCTAGTTCGGTAAGGTTTACATTGACTGTATTTTTTGGAAGGTGATTTATTTTGATTTAATGGGAATTTTTGAGGAAATTCTTCATGATGGTACAGTTGGTGCTTGTGAAATTGGTTGTCTTTGATTGTCATTGAGAGAAATCCCCTAGGTCTGAAAGGTTTATATTTATTGTATTTTTGGAAGGTGATTTATATTGGTAAATGAGAGTTTTTGAGGAATATTTTCATGATGGTATAGCGAGGGCTTGTGAAATTGGCTGTCTTATGATTATGGTTGAGATAAATCTCCTAGGTTGGAAGGGTTTACATTAGCGATATTTTAGGATTTTTGAGAGGTTATTTATCTTGATTTAATGAGCGTTTTGAGGAATTGCTTCATGATGGTATTGTGAATGCTTGTGATATTGGCTCTCTTTGATTGTGGTTGCGAGAAATCTCCAAGGTCGGACGGGTTTACATTAGCGGTATGTTAGAATTTTGCGGAGGTGACTTGTCTTGATTTAATGAGAGTTTTTGAGGAATTGTTTCATGATGGTATATTTAATGCTTATGAATTTGGTTGTCTTTTTTTGTGGTTGCGAGAAATCCCCTAGGTCAGAATTGTGTACATTGGCGGTATTTAGGATTTATTGGGATGTGATTCATCTTAATTTAATGAGAGATTTTGGGTAATTTTTTTATGATGGCATAGTGAATGCTTGTCTTTGATTATGGTCTTGGGAGGTGATTTATCTTGATTTAGTGAGAGTTTTTGAGTGATTTTTTGGGATGCTATGGTGAACTTGTGAAATTGGCTCTCTTTGATTGTGGTTGAGGGAAATCCCCAAGCTCGCACTGGTTTACATTTGCTGTATTGTAGAATTTTTGGGAGGTGATTTATTTTGTGTTGATGAGAGGTTTTGAGGAATTTTCTCATGGTGGCATAGTGAATGCTTGTGAAACTGGCTGTCTTTGATTGTGGTTGAGAGAATCTCGAAGGTCAGAGAAGTTTACAGTGGCGGTATGTTAGAATTTTTGAAAGGTTATTTATCTTGATTTGATGAGAGTTTTCGAGGAATTTTTTCACGATGGTATAGTGAATGCTTGTGAAATGGGTTGTCGTTGATTGTGGTTGAGAGAAATCTCCTAGGTTCGTTTTAGGATTTTTCGGGATGGGATTTATCTTGATTTACTAGGAGTTTTCGAGGAATTTTTTCATGATGGCATAGTAAATGCTTGTGAAGTTGGCCGTCTTTGATTGTGGTTTTGTTGATTGTGGTTTTGGGATGTGATTTGTCTTGATTCAATGAGTGTTTTTTTAGGAATTATTTCATGATGCTATAGTGAATACTTCTGAAATTGGTTATCTTTGATTGTGGTTGAGAGAAATCCTCTAAGTCAGACAGGTTTACGTCGACGGTATGTTAGAATTTTTAGGTGGTGATTGTTCTTGATTTAATGATAGTTTTTGCGGAATTGTTTCATAATGGTATGGCGAATGCTTGTGAAATTGACTGTTATTGATTGTGGTTGAGATAAATCTCATGGTCGAACAGGTTTACATTGGTAGTATGTTAGATTTTTTGGCAGGTGATTTATCTTGATTTAATGGGAGTTTTTGAGGAATATTTCATGATGGTATAGTGAATGCTTTGGAAATTGGCTATTTTTTATTGTGAATTTGAGAAAGCTCCTAGGTCGGAAAGATTTATATTGTTGGTAGTTTAGGTTTTTTTGGGAGGGGATTTATCTTCACTTGATGAGATTTTTCTAAATTTTTGGATGATGGCATAGTTGATTTTTGTGATATTGGCTGTTTTATTGTAGTTGAGAGAAATCCCCACGGTCTCATAGGTTTATTTTGGTAGTATTGTAGAATTTTTTATAGGTGATTTATGTTGATTTAATGAGAGTTTTTGGGAAATATTTTCATGATGGTATAGTAAATGCTTGTGGTATTGGCCGTCTTTGATTTTGTTTGAGTGAAATCCTTGAGGTCGGATGGCTTCCATTGATGGTATGTTAGAATTTTTGGGAGGTGTTGTATCTTGATTTAATGGGAGTTTTTGAGGATTTGTTTCATGATGGTATGGTGAGTGCTTGTGAAATTGGCCGTCTTTGATTGTTGTTTAGAGAAATCCCTTTGTCGAACAGATTTACATTGGCAGTATTTTAGGATTTTTGAGATGTGATTTATCTTGACTTAATTAAAGTTTTTAAGATATTTTTTCATGATGGTATAGTGAATGCTTGTGATTTTTTGCTCTTTTTGATTGTGGTTGAGAGAAATTCCCAACTGTCGGACAGGTTTACATTGGTGGTGTGTTAGATTTTTGTGGACTTGATTTATCTTGATTTAGTGAGTTTTTGGGGAATTGTTTCGTTATGGTATAGTGAATGCTCGTGAAATTTGCTGTCTTGATTGTGTTTGAGAGAAATCCCTTTGTTCTTAATGGTTTACATTGGTGGTGTTTGAGGATTTTTTCGGAGGTGATTTATCTTGATTTAATGAGAGTTTTTGAGGAATTGTTTCATGATGGTAATGTGAGTGGTTGTGAAATTGGCCGTTTTTGATTGTGGTTGTGAGAAATTCCCCAAGGTCGAGCAGGTTTTCATTAGTGGTATTTTATGATTTTTGGGAGGTGATTTAACTTGATTTAATGAGAGATTTTGAGGAATTCTTTCTATGATGGTATAGTGAATGCTTGCTGAATTGGTTGTCTTTTGTTGTTGAGATAAATTCCCTAGTTCGGAAAGGTTTAAGTTTATTAGTATTTTTGGATTTTTGGGAGGTGATTTATTTTGATGGAATGATAATTTTTGAGTAATTGTTTCATGATGGTATAGCGAAAGGTTGTGAAATTGGCTGTTATTGGTTGTGGTTGAGAGAAATCCCCTAGTTCAGAAAGGTTTACTTTGACTGTATTTTTTGATTTTAGGGAGGTGGTTTATTTTGATTTAAAGACTTTTTGAGGAATTTTTTCATGGTGGTATAGTGAGTGCTTTTGAAATTGTTTTTTTTTTTTTTTTTAATTGTGGTGGAGAGAAATCCCCTAGTTTAGACAGGATTACTTTGGCGGTATTGTAGGATTTTTTGAGAGGGGATTTATATTGATTTAAAGGTGATTTTTGAGTATTTTTTTGATGATGGTATAGTGAATGCTTGTGAAATTGGTTGTGGTTGAGAGAAATACCCAAGGTTGGATAGGTTTGCATTGGCGGTATGTTGAAATTTTTGGAAGGTGATTTATCTTAATTTAGTTAGAGTTTTTGAGGAATTTTTTCATGATGGTATTGTGAATGCTTGAGAAATTAGCTGTCTTTGATTGTGGTTGAGAGAAATCTCCCAAGTTGGAAAGGTTTACATTGGCAATATTTTAGGATTTTTGGGAGATGATTTATCTTGATTTAACGAGAGTTTTTGAGGAATTGTTTCATGATGGTATAGTGAATGTTTGTGATATTGGGTCTTTTTGATTGTGGTTGGGAGATATCTCCTAGGTCGGATTGGTTTACATTGGCGGTATGTTAGAGTTTTGGGGAAGTGACTTGTCTTGATTTAATGTGAGTTTTTGAGGAATTGTTGCGTTATGGTATATTTAATGCTTGTGAAATTGACTATTTTTGATTGTGGTTGCGAGAAATCCACTAGGTTGGAATAGTGTGCATTGGCGGTATTTTAGGATTTTTTGGGATGTGATTTATCTTGATTTAATGGAAGATTTGGAGGAATTTTTTCATGACGGTGTAGTGAATACTTGTTAAATTGGTTGTCTTTGTGGTTGAGAGAAATCCCTAGGTCGGAAAGGGTCACATTGATTGTATTTTTGGATTTTTGGGAGGTGATTTCGTTTTAATGAGAATTTCTAAGTAATTGTTTCACGATGGTACAGTGAATGGATGTGAAATTAGTTGTTGTTGGTTGTCGTTGAGAGAAATCCCCTCGTTCGAAAAGGGTTGCATTGACTGTATTTTTGGATTTTTGGGAGGTGATGTATTTTGATTTAATGGGAATTTTTGAGGAAATTTTTCATGATGCTATAGTGACTACTTGTCAAATTAGTTGTCTTTGATTGTGGGTGAGGGAAATCCCCTAGGTTGGAAAGGTTTACATTTACTGTATTTTTGGATTTTTGGGAGGTGATTTATTTTGATTTAGTTATAACTTTTGAGTAATTGTTTCATGATGGTATAGTGAATGGTTGTAAAATTGGTTGCTCTTGGTCATGGTTGAGAGAAATCCCCTAGTTTGGAAGGTTTACTTTGATTGTATTTTTGAATTTTTGGGAGGTGATTTATTTTGATTTAATGAGAATTTTTGAGAAATTTTTTCATGATGGTATATTGAGTACTTGTGAAATCAGTTGTCTTTGATTGTGATTGGGAGAAATCCCCTAGGTTGGACAGGTTTACATTAGTGGTATCCTAGGGTTTTTGAGAGGGGATTTTTCTTGATTTAATGGTATTTCAGAGGAATTTTTTCGTGATGGTATAGTGAACGCTTATGAAATTGGTCGTCTTGATTGTGGTTGACAAAAATACCCAAGGTCGGGCAGTTTTACATTGACAGTATGTTGGAATTTTTGGGAGATGATTTATCTTGATTTACTGAAAGTTTTGGGGAATTTTTTTGTGATGGTATAGGGAATGGTTGTGAAATTGGTTGTTTTTTTATTGTGGTTAAGAGCAATCTCTCAGGTCGGAAAGGTTTACATTGGCGATATTTTAAGGATTTTTGGGATGTGATTTAACTTGATTTAGTGAGTTTTTGAGGAATTGTTTTATGATGGTATGGTGAATATTTGTGATATTGGCTCGCTTTGATTGTGGTTGAGAGAAATCCCCAAGGTCGGACGGCTTTATATTTGCAGCATGTTAGAATTTTTGGAAGGTGACTTGTCTTGATTTAATGAGAGTTTTTGAGGAATTGTTTCATAATGGTCTATTGAATGCCTCTGAAATTGGTTGTCTTTGATGATTGTTGCAAGAAATCCCCTAGGTTAAAATAATGTATGTTGGCGGTATTTTAGGATTCTTTGGGATGTGAATTATCTTGATTTATTGAGAGATTTGTACAAATTTTTTTATGATGGTATAGTGAATGTTTGTTAAATTGGCTGTATTTAATTGTGGTTGAGAGACATCCCCTAGGTCAGAAAGGGTTACATTGATTGTATTTTTGGGAGGTGATTTATTTTAGTGTGAAAGATTTAAATTTTGATAGTTTAGGATTTTTAGGAGGTTATATATATTGATTCAATGAGAATTTTTGAGGAAGTTTTTCATGTTGGTTAGTGGATGCTTGTGAAATTGACTCTCTTTGATTGTGGTTTAGTGAAATCACCTAGGTTGGAAGGTTTACATTAGCGGTATTTTTGGATCTTTGGGAGGTAATTTATCTTGATTTGATGATTCTTTTTGAGGAATTTATTCATTATGGTATAGTTAATGTTTGTGAAATTGGCTGTCTTTGATTGTGGTCGAGAGAAGCACCCTGGGTCGGATAGGCTTACATTGGCTATATTTTTGGATTTTTCAGAGTTGATTTATCTTGATTTAATGAGAGTTTTTGAAGAATTTAATCATGATGGTATAGTGAATGCTTGTGAAATTGACTGTCCTGATTGCTGTTGAGTGAATTCACCTAGGTTTGGTCGGTCTACATTTGCAGTCTTTTAGGTTTTTTGGGAGGTGATTTATCTTGATTAATGATTTTATTGTGGAATTTATTTGTGATGGTATAGTGAATGCTTGTGAAATAGTTGTCTTTGATTGTGGTTGAGAGAAATCATTTAGGTTGGGTACGTTTTAATATGCGGTATTTTAGGTTTTTTGGACGGTGATTTGTCTTGATTCAATGGGAGTTTTTGATTGCAGTTGAGAGAAATCCCCTTGGTCGTTGACGGTATTTTAGGATTTTTGGGAGGGGATTTATCTTGATTTGATGAGAATTTTTAAGGGATTTATTGATGATAGTATAGTAAATTCTCGTGAAATTGACTGTCTTTGATTGTAATTGAGAGAAATGATTTGGGTCGAATCGGTTTACATTGGCGGCATTTTAGGATTTTTGGGAGATAATTTATCTTGATTAAATGCTTTTTGGGAAATTTTTTCATGATCGTATAGTGAATGCTTATGAAATTGGTTGTCTTTGATGGAGGTCAAGAGAAATCCCCTTGGTCGGAAACATTTAAATTTGTTATATTTTAGGATTTTTAGGAGGTAATTTATCTTGATTTATTGGAAATTTTTGAGGAATTTTTCATGATGGTATAATGAATGCGTGTGATATTAGCTATCTTCTATTATAGTAGGGAGTAATCTCCTAGGTCAGAATGGTTTACATTGGCGGTGCTTTAGGATTTTTTGGGAGGTTATTTATCTCAATTTAATGACAGTTTTTGAGGAATTTTTTAATGATGGTATAATGAATCTTTCATGATGGTATAGGGAATATTTGTGAGATTGGCTGTTTTTGATTGTTGTTGAGGGAAGTCCATTTGGTCAAAAAGGTTTACATTGGCAGTATTTTAGGGTTTTTGTGAGGTGATTTATCTTGATTTAATTAAAGTTTTTGAGGAATGTTTTCTTGATGGCATAGTGAATGCTTTTGAAATTGGCTATCTTTGATTGTGGTTGGGAGAAATCCCCAAGGTCGGACAGAATTTTGTTCGTGATTTTATAGTTATTTTTTTATGTGATTTGTCTTGGTTTAATGAGAGATTTTGAGGAATTATTTCATGATGGTATGGTGAATGATTGTTAAATTGCCTATCTTTGATTGTGGTTAAGAGAATCTTCTAGGTCGGAAACGTTTCGTTAATTGTATTTTTAGATTTTTGGGAGGTGGTTTATTTTGATTTAATGAGAATTTTTTAGGAATTGTCTCCAGATAGGATAGTGAATGGTTGTAAAATTGGTTGTCGTTGATTGTAGTTGAGAGAAATCTCCTAGTTTGGAAAGGTTTAGCTTGATTGTATTTTTGGATTTTTGGGAGGTGGCTTTTTTGATTTAATGAGAATTTCTGAGGAATTTTGTCACGATGGTATAGTGAGTTCTTAAAGTGGCTGTCTTGATTGTGGTTAAGAGAAATTACCTAGGTTGGACAAGTTTACATTGGCGGTATTGTAGGATTTTTGGAGGGGGATTTATCTTGATTTAATTAGAGTTTTAAGGAATTTATTCATGATGATAGTTTGTGAAATTGGTTGTTTTTGATTGTGGTTGAGTGAATGCCCAAGGTCGGACAGGTTTACGTTGGCGGTATGTTAGAATTTTTGTGGGATGTTTTCATGATGGTATAAGGAATGCTTGTGAAATTGGCTGTCTTTAATTTAGAGAAATCTTCTAGGTCAGAAGGGTTTACATTGGCGATATTTTAGGTTTTTTGGGAGGTGGTTTATCTTGTTTTGTTCTGAGTTTTTGAGGAATTTTGAGGAATTTTTTCATGATGTTATCGTGAATGCTTTTGAAATTGGTTGTCTTTGATCGTGGTCGAGAGAAATCCCCAAGGTCGGACAGGTTTACAGTGGTGGTATGTTAGAATTTGTGGGATGTGATTTATCTTGAATTCATGATAGTTTTTGATGATTTGTTTCATGATGGTATGGTGAATACTTGTGAAATTGGCTGTCTTTGATTGTATCCGAGAAAAATTCCCAAGGTCAGAAAGGTTTGCATTGGCGGTTTTTTATGTTTTTTGTGTGGTGATTTGTCTTGTTTTAATGAGTGTTTTTGAGGAAATTTTTCATGATGGCATAGTGAATGTGAAATTGGCTGTCGTTGATTGTGGTTTTGGTGGTGCTTTTTGGTGGTGCTTTATAAATCCCAAGGTTGCACATGTTTACATTGGTGGTGCTTTAGAATTTTTGGGAGGTTATTTATTTTGAGTTGATGAGAATTTTTGAAGAATTTTTTCACAATGGTATAGTGAATGCTTGTGAATTTGAGAGTCTATGATTATGGTTGAGAGAAATCCCCAAGGTCGTATAGGTTTACATTGGCGGTATGTTAGAACTTTTGAGAGGTTATTTATGTTGATTTAACGAGTGTTTTTGAGGAATTTTTTCACGATGGTATAGTGAACTCTTGTGAAATGGGTTGCCATTGATTGTGGTTGAGAGAAATATCCTAGGTCAGACAAGTTTAAATTTGTGGTGTTTTAGGATTTTACGGGAGGGAAATTATCTTGATTTAATTTGAGTTTTTGTAGAATTTTTTCATGATGGTATGGTGAATGTTTATGAAATTGGCTGTCATTGATTGTGGTTGAGAGATATCTCCTGGGTCAGAAAGGTTAATTTGTGGTGTTTTCGAAATTTTCGGGAGGTTATTTATCTTGATTTAATGAGATGTTGAGAAATTTTTTCCTGATGGCATTGTGAATGCTTGTGAAATTGGCTGTCCTTGATTGTTGTTTTGGGAGGTGATTTATCTTGATTTAATGGGTGTTTTGAGAGATTTTTTCGGGATGCTATAGTGAATGCTTGTGAAATTGGCTGTCTTTGATTGTAGTAGAGAGAAATCCCCATGGTCGCATAGGTTTGCATTGGCGGTATTGTAGAATTTTTGGAAGGTGATTTATTTTGAGTCGATTAGAGTTTTTGAGGAATTCTTTCGCAGTGGTATAGTGAATGTTGGCTATTTTTTATCGTGATTGAGAGAAATCCCCAAGGTTAGACGGGTTTACATTGGCATTTTGTTAGAATTTTTTAGAGGTTATTTATCTTGATTTAATGTGAGTTTTTGAGCAATTTTTTTCACGATGGTACAGTGAATGCTTGTGAAATTGGATGTCATTAATTGTGGTTGAGAGAAATCTCTTAGTTCAGAAAGGTTTACATGTGTGGTGTTTTAGGATTTTTCGTTAGGGGATTTATCTTTATTTAATGAGGGTTTTTGAGGAATTTTTTTCATGATGGCATAGTAAATGCTTGTGAAGTTGGCTTTCTTTGATTGTGGTTTTGGAAGGTGATTTGTCTTGATTTAATGTGAGTTTTTTTAGGAATTTTTTTCATGTTGCTATAGTAAATGCTTGTGAAATTGGTTGTTGTGGTTGAGAGAAATCCTCTAGGTTGGATAGGTTTACGTCGATGGTATGTTATTAGGTCGTGATTTTTCTTATTTAATGATAGTTTTTGCGGAGTTGTTACGTAATGGTATAGTAAATGTTTGTGAAATTGACTGTCATGATTGTGGTTGAGAGAAATTCCTAAGGTCGAACAGGTTTACATTGGCGGCATGTTATAATTTTTGGCAGGTGATTTATCTTGATTTAATGAGAATTTTTGAGGAATATTTTCGTGATGTTGTCGTGAATGCTTTTGAAATTGGCTGTTTTTATTTTTTGTTGTGGGTTTGAGAAAGTTCCTAGGTTGGAAAGGTTTATATTGGTGGTATTTTATGATTTTTTGGGAGGTGATTTATTTTAATTGATGAGAGATTTTTTGGAATTTTTTCGTGATGGTATAGTGAATTTTTGTGATATTGGCTGTCTTTAATTGTAGTTGAGAGAAATCCCCATGTTCGTACAGGTTTATTTTGGTGGTATTATAGAATTTTTGGGAGGCGATTTATCTTGATTTAATGAGAGTTTTTGAGGTATTTTTTTCATGATGGTATAGTGAATGCTTGATGTGTTGACCGTCTTTGATTATGGTTGAGAGAGATCCTCGAGGTCGGACTATCTTCCATTGGCGGTATGTTAGAATTTTTGGGAGGTGATGTATCTTGATTTAATGGGAGTTTTTAAGGATTTGTTTCATGATGGTATAGTGAATGCTTATGAAATTGGCCGTCTTTGATTGTGGTTGAGAGAAATCTCAAGTCTAAAATGTTTACATTGATTGTATTTTTGGATTTTTGTGGAGCTGAATTATTTTGATTTATTGAGAGTTTTGAGGAATTTTTTCATAACAGTATAGTGAATACTCGTGATGTTGGTTGTGTTTGATTGTGGTTGAATAAAATCCCATAGGTTAGATAGGTTTATGTACGGACATGTATGATAGAGAGCCATGACATTTATACGGATGACTGGTGGAGAGACTAAGTAATTTCCCATCACTATTGGTCTACACCAAGGCTCAGCGTTAAGCCAATGCTTGTTTGCCCTAGTTATGGATCAGATTACAAGACATATTCAGGATGAGGTGTCGTGGTATATGTTATTGCAGATGATATTATTTTAGTAGATCAGACGAGAGAAAGAGTGAATGCTAAGTTAGAATTATGGCAGGAAACGCTAGAGACAAAAGGGTTTAAGATAAGTCGATGCAAAATGGAATATATAGAATGCAAGTTTAGCCAAAGTAAAACAACTGGTCGCATAGAAGTAAGTTTGGGTACACAAACAATTGTAGAGAATGAAAACTTTAGGTACCTTGGATCTATGATGCAACAGGATAGAAGGATTGATACTGATGTAAGTTTTAGGATTTAAGCCGGGTGGATCAAATGGAAGAGTACTTTGAGGGTCTTGTGTGATCGGAAAGTTCTTCTCAAGGTGAAAGGAAAGTATTATAAGGAGGCGGTAAGCCCAGCGTTGTTATATGGATCAGATTGTTGGGCAGTAAAGTATAGTCATGCTCAGAAGATGGTTGTTACGGAGATGAGAATGCTAAGATAGATGTGCAGGATCACGCAGAGAAATAAAATTAGAAACGAGGAGATTAGGGGCAAAGTAGGAATAGCTCCGATTGAAGATAAAATGAGAGAAAATCGTTTAAGATGGTTTGGCAATGTTAGAAGGTGTGAAATCATTGAAATTGCTAGGAGTAGTAGAGGGAGAGGGAGACCTAAGAGAAGTTGGAATGAAACTATTAAACATGACCTGGCCTCTATGGATCTAACTGAGGATATGACTCTAAACAAATTTGATTGGCATCGCCAAATCTATATAGTCGACCTCACTTAGTGGGAAAAGGCTTGGTTTCGTTTGGTTTAGTTTTGGTATGCTAAATGCTTGTGAAACTGGCTATCTTTGATTGTGGTTGAATGAAATCCCTTAGGTAGGAAAGGTTTACGTTGATTATATTTTAGGATTTTCGGTGGTCATTGATCTTTTTTTTTTTTTTTTTTATGAGAGATTTTAAGGAATTGATTCATGATGTTATAGTGAATGCTTATGAGATTGGCATTGATTGTGGTTGTGAGAAATCGCCACAGTTTGACAGGTTTACATGGGCGGTATTTTAGGATTTTTGAGAGGTGATTTATCTTGGTTTAATGAGAGTTTTGAAGGAATTTTTTCATGATGGTATAATGTATGCATATGATATTGGCTATCTTTAGTTGTGGTTAAGAGAAATCTCAAAGGTCAGACATGTTTACTTTGGCCGTATTTTAGGATTTTTGGGAGGTGATTTATCTTGATTTAATGAGAGTTTTTGAGGAATTTATTCTTGATCGTATAGGGAATGCTTGTGAAATTGGTTTGATTCTGGTTGAGAGAAATCCCTGAGGTCAGATTGGTTGACATTAGTGGTATTTTAGCTTTTTTTGGCAGTGATTTATCTTGATTTAATGAGTATTTTTGAGGATTTTTCATGAAGATATAGTCAATGCTTGCACTAATACAATTTTTTGTCGAGACATCCTATTATAAACTTCATTCATATTACAGGCGTCGGGGCCAGGAATTCTTTCCTGTTCAATAGATAAACATTTATCTAACACCTGTTGTCTAATAACAGGATCTTCTATTTGAATGGCTAATTGGAGCAATTTATCTTGCTCGGAGGTTAAAACATTTAAGTTTAAACCTTGCATTTGAGCTAATGCTTGAAGGTATTGATTGGTGTTGTTGTTTTGACAGACACAAGGTTTTCTCTTCTTTAGAGAAGGTTCTTTGTCCGAGTCATCAGACTGCCATTCCTACTGAGATAGGATCTCGTGGAAACTCTCATTATCTTCATCAGAAGGGAGTTGAGAATTTAAAACTATCTTTAAGATAGCTTCTTTCGCATCTTCATCTATTTGAAGTTCTTGAATCTTTTTCTTAACAAAGCATTTATTGGCATAATGTCCTATTCTGTCGCATTTCCAACATTTTATTGGAGATTTACTAGATTTTTTAAATCTTGACTTAGTCACTTTTCTCTTAGGAGAACTTCTTTTTGGGTATAAAGATGAGGAGGATATCTAAATTTATTCTCCTTAGTGAAGAATTGTCTTCCTGGGGTTTTATTGGGTTTTAAAATCCTTTTGTGAGACGTTTTAGGAATGTCAAATGCGAATTGATCGCAAAAGTCTCCTAACTCTTTTCGCTCAGTTAATTGCTGGCATTTAATTTGGCTTTTAAGCTTGATGTCATTACATAAAGCTAAGCCTTCTTGATCATAAGCATAAATTAAGTGCCCACAGGTTAGGTGAGGATAGGGTATATTAACCCCATCATGTTTATCTCGTAGGTTTTTCCTAACCTTTTCACCAAACAAAGGTGGTAAACCATCAAGAAATTTAGATTTCCAATGGTCAGACATAGCATCTCCTAATTGAGATACTCTACTTAAGAAAGAGGTCAATGAATTAAAGGCAGAAATTGTTGTTTTAAAGTCAGACAATTTCTTACTACACAGTAGACTCACTAGATTGGAAGAACAACCTAGTACTAACGAGTCCACCCCAGCTCTTCAACAGGAAGAACATTAAGGTTATATTCTAAATGCTCTTAGTCAAATTACCATTCAAAAATAGTATACTAAAATCACCTTAGTTATTAATAGCGAATATGTTGTTAATAATTTAACCGCTTTAATAGATAGTGGAGCAAATATGAATTGCATAAATGAAGGACTAATTCCTACTCAGTACTTCGAAAAGACAATACAAACACTCACTTCTGCAGGAGGTAATCAATTGCATTGTTAGGTACAAATTATCTAATGTCTGCATTTGTCATGATGATATATGCACCCTGTTTCTTTATTATTAGTAAAGAATCTTTCTCAACATCTCATATTAGGCACACCATTTCTGAATGAAATTATGCC
Organism: Sideroxylon spinosum; assembly: GCA_003260245.2. Classification (NCBI taxonomy): domain Eukaryota; kingdom Viridiplantae; phylum Streptophyta; class Magnoliopsida; order Ericales; family Sapotaceae; genus Sideroxylon; species Sideroxylon spinosum. Next base: position 23,750,729 of record QLOD02000038.1, on the reverse strand, counting down.
TATTTCAAAAATAGATTCTTCAGGAATTTATTCTTTTTATAAAAATAAATCCATTTCTTTCTAGTTTATAACTGACTCTCGTACTTTGCTTCTAAATGAAGTCAAAAGGGTTTTTCTTAAAGAGAAACAGATTCAATATTTACAAAGAGAAATTTATTTTCTTGATATTGAAAAGAAATTACAAGAACCTTTTCTTAAAGAAATTACAAGAACCTTTTCTCTGGCTAAGTGACTTTGGTGATGTCCCATAGATAAAGTAAAGCTTAACAAAATTATGAAGAAAATAACATAGAATTTACACAACATGTAATAAAACTTAATAAAACATCATCCCATACCGCAGTAGAAAAGATCTCAAAACCTTATTGGCTCTGATACCATTTGGGAAGCGCTGCTGCTAGATGGTGGTAAAGAAATAGCAAAGTGATGTAGCGATCAGAGAGAGAGAGAGAGAGACAGACAGACAATTCAAAGAAAGGGGTTTATTTATATGGTGAATTGATTGCATAAACTTGAGAAGGCAAAATAAGCTCAAACAAAAACGCATACCGAACAAGGGTCAGCTATCCCTTTTATAGAAGAAAAGATTTAAGCAGAATACATAAATTTTCGAATCCGAAACAAATAATCATCCTGGGTGCTCATTGGGCCCCATCAACAGACGATTCAATTCATTCGGTTCAAAATAATACAACATTTTGACAAAACTATACCTACTTTAGACTAAAGATAAAAGCAGGTGATAGGGTTTTGTAGACCTTTAGACTTTTCAGCCGAAAGTGAATTGTCTTCTTATGAAGCTGGCAAGACAGCTGGCTTATTCCAGAGTCGTTTGTCGTCTTTTAGACCGAAAGAAATCACAGCAAATGGACCGTTGCCTTTGGGTGATTTTCCACGATTCCTTCTTATCACATTGGTGCTTTCCCCTTGTCTTTAGGAGCTCAATAGCGGCGTCCAGAACATCTCGAGTAGACGGAATATTTTCGTCTGGATTTTGTGCTTCTCCTGCTAAGATATTTTCTTCAGAATCGGAGGATCGAGTATCGACAGACATATTTTCTGTAAATTCATCAAAGGAGGACTTAAGTTCACTTCGTATCATGGATAGGCATTTACCTATTATCTCTCTATCTGGCATTAGGATGCCGTCTCTGAAGGCTTTTCCTAAGCTGGGAAAGATAATCTCCAGACTTAGATTCTGGGAAAGGATAATTCTGATCAGTTTTCTATTTATAAACAGTGATAACCTTATTAATCTTATTGATTAATTCGGGTATGTCAATTTGATCCCATCATGTAAAATGGAATGTCCTGATTAAAACAAAAATGCCTTGGTCATCTTGATCAACGGCTAATCCCCATTTTTAGATCCAAGGAAGATGGAATTCAGCCCAATAATAAAATATTGACTGTCTATCATATGATTTATTATTTAAATCACTAAAGAGAGGATGGCATTCGATCCAGGAATCATAAAGATCCTGTATTTGACGTGGCATTAATGATAATGCTGGACCGAAATTTTCCACCATTGGAAAAACCAGAGAGGAATAGTTTTTGTTTCGGAAAAGAAATCTTCTTGAATTTGGAAAAACCAAGAATGTTTTTTCTTCTCATTTTCATAGAAAAACGTATATCTCCAGGCATTAATATAATCCCAGAAATTATAAGAATACTCATTGGAGTCATTAGAAAATTTCAATTTTCTTATCTTCATAGGGTCATTACCCTAATCGACTAATGAAAATAAGTTTAAGATATTACATTTACTGTAATTAATATGTTTCGAGGGTTTGTTGTTGTAAAAGTGACGTATTTCCACTGACCCCGTAGTAGTTAAAATACCCACATAATATATTCGATTTTTCTATTGGGGCATTGGGTAACCAAATCGGTCTAAATATCTCTTCTTGAAACGAGTTAACTTGTTGGATTTCGTGGATGGCAAGGAAATTTGTAATTATCTCTCTAATCTTCACACTTTTTTACACTTCTATGCTCGTTACTATTTTTTGTATTAGAGTACTAAATTTGTATCATATTGAATTTGATAGAAATTGTTCCACTGGGGAAACCTTTTGAAGTCGAAGAAGTAAAATTTGTTGTCTTTCATTGTGGTTGAGGGAAATCCGCTAGGTCGGACAGGTTTACAATGGCCGTATTTTAGGATTTGTAGGTGGTGACTTATTTTAATTTAATGAGAGTTGAGGAATTGTTTCATGATGATTTAGTGAATGCTTGCAATAATGCAATTTTTATGTGTCCAAGGCCATCATATTTTAGATGGAGATTTAATTGCCAATGAAGTAGTTGATGACAATAGGGTAAGTGCTAGGAAAGGGTTGGTCTTTAAAGTAGATATTGAAAATGATTATGATCGTGTTGAATGATATTTTCCTACTTCGTGTTGGAACACTAGGGATTAGGAGTTAAATGGAGGAAATGGGTGAAAGGTTGCTTATATTCTGGAGGTTCGATTGGACTATGTTTCTAGGTTAAAAATCAAACGAGTTAACTTCCTGGATTTTGTGGACTGTGAATTAAAGTTTTAATTACTTCTGTAATCTTCACCCTTCCTGGCACTTTGCTAGTTTTGCAATTGAAAGACTAGATCTGTATTATATTGAATTTAATAGAAATAATTGGTTGGAGAAACCTTTCGAGGTGGAAGAAGTGAAATTGGCTATCTTTAACTGTGGTTGAGAGAAATCACCGCGGTCGGGACAGGTTTACATTGGTAGTATTTTAGGATTTTTTGGAGGAGATCTCGATTTAATGAGAGTTTTTGAGGTATTTATTCATGACAGTATAGTGAATGCTTGTGAAATTTGCGTCTTTGATTGTGGTTTAGAGATATCCCCAAGGTCGGACGGGTTTACGTTGGTGATATTTTAGGATTTTTGGGTGGTGATTTCTCTGGATTTAATGAGAGTTTTTGAGGAATTTTTTCATGTTGGTGTAGTGAGTGCTTGTGAAATTTTCTATCTTCGATTGTGGTTGAGAGATATCCCCAAGATCAGACAGGTTTAAATTGGCGGTATTCTGGGATTTTTGGGAGAGTGATTTATTTTGTTTTAATGAGAATATTTGAGGAATTTTTTCATGATGGTATAGTGAGTACTTATGAAATTGGCTGTCTTTGATTGTGGTTGAGAGAAATCCACTAGGTTAGAAAGGTTTACATTGTCGGTATTTAAAGATTTTTGGGAGGTGATTTATCTTGATTTAGTTAGTGTTTTTGATGAATGTTTTCAAGATGGAATTGTGTATGCTTGTGAAATTGGCTGTCTTTGATTCTGGTTGTGAGAAATCCCTGAGGTCGGACAGGTTTATACTGGTGGTATTTTAGGATTTTTTGTTGGTGATTTATCTTTATTTAATTAGAGATTTTGAGGAAATTTTTCACGATATATTCTTATGAAATTGTCTACTTTGATTGTGGTTGAGAGAAATTTTCGAGGTTGGGCAAGTTTACACTAATTGTATTTTTGGATTTTTGGGAGGTGATTTATTTTGATTTACTGAGAATTTTTAAGTAATTGTTTCATGATGGTATAGTTAATGGTAGTGAAATTGCCTTTCATCGATTGTGGTTGAGAGAAATCACCTAGTTTGGAACAGTTTACATTGGCTGTATTTTTGGGTTTTGGGAGGTGATTTGTTTTCATTTAATGAGAATTTTTGAGAAATTTTTTTCGTGATGGCATCGTGAGTGCCTATGAAATTGGCTGTCTTTGATTGTGGTTGAGAGATATCAACTAGGTTGGACAGGTTTACATTGGCGGGATTGTAGGATTTTTGGGAGGGGATTTATCTTGATTTAATGAGAGTTTTTCTGGAATTTATTCATGGTAGTATAATGAATGCTTGTGAAATTGGCTGTTTCTTTGGTTGTGGTTAAGAGAAATGCCAAAGGTTGTACTGGTTTACATTGGCGGTATGTTTGAATTTTGGAGGTGATTTTTCTTGATTTAGTGAGAGTTTTTGATGATTTTTTCATGATGGTATAGTGAATGCTTGTGAAATCGGTTGACTTTGATTGTGGTAGTGAGAAATCCCCATGGTCGGACAAGTTTAATTTGGCGGTGTTTTAGGATTTTTGGAAGGTGATTTATCTTGATTTAATGAGAGATTTTGAGGAATTCTTTCAAGATGCTATAGTTAATGCCTGTGACGTTGGCTGTCTTTGATTGTGGTCTAGAGAAATTCCCTAGGTAGGACAGATTTACATTGACTATATTTTTGAATTTTTGAGAGGTGATTTATTTTGATTTAATTAAAAATTTGGAGGAATTGTTTCATGATGGTGTAGTGAATGGTTCCTAGTTTAGAAAGGTTTACATTGACTGCATTTTTGGATTTTTGGAAGGTGATTTATTTTGATTTAATGAGAATTTTTGAGAAATTTAGTCATGATGGTATAGTGAGTGCTTGTGAAATTGATTGTCTTTCTTTGTGGTTGAGAGAAATCCCCTAGGTTGGACAGGTTTACATTGGTGGTGGTGTTGGATTTTTGGGAGGGGATTTATGGTGATGGTATTGTGAATGCTTGTGAAAGTGGCCGTTTCTTTGATTGTGGTTGAGAGAAATGCCTGTGGTCGAACTGGTTTACGTTGGCAGTATATTAGAATTTTTGGGAGGTGATTTATCTTGATTTAGTAAGAGTTTTTGAGGATTTTGTTTGTGACGTTTTAGTGAATGCTTGCGAAATCGGCTGCCTTTGATTGTGGTTGAGGGAAATTCCTTAGGGGCCGATTGGATGAGGGATTATACCCTCTCCAAAACTGAACCCCTCAAAAGTGTGGGTCCCACACTTAAGCCATTACTTGATGGCAAACTTTGTCCCCTTCTTCCCCCTTTTATGTTTCCCACCCCCCTTAGCTTTCCCCCATTGGGGGATAATTTTTGGACACTCCTAGGGCCAGCCAAAAGTTATCCCCCTTTCAGTCCCTTGTTTTTTTACGTTTTTAGCCCTCATTAACAGTATTGTTAATTTGATCAAAATAAATATAATGCTAGTAAAAAAATAACAGATAAGCCAACAAGTCAAAATAAATATAATTAAAAAAAAATTGAATAATAACCAACCATTTAAAAGTTTATATTTAAAAAAAAAGTTCTTTAAATAAATTTATAAAAAATTAAAATTTTAATGAAATAAATAATACAACTTCAAATTGTCCAAAAATAATTAAATAGAGTTGGTTTTGTAATTTAATATTTAATTTAATGGGTAACAAAGTTTGGGACCTCAAAAGGGCAAAAGAGTCATTTGACTATTTTTTCTATCATTCATCTCTTATTTATAAAACATCCAAATCAAGTCAAAAGTTATTTCCCCCCCATAAAAATCACATCAATGTGGACTAACCCTCTAAAAATAATATCCCTTCTAAAACTTATCTCCCTGAAATTTTAGCATCATCCAATCGGGCCCTTAGGTTGAAAAGGTTTAGATTGACTATATTTTGGGGAGGTGATTTATCTTGATTGAATTAGAGATTTTGAGAAAGTTTTTGATGATGGCATAATGAATACTTGTCGTTGGCTCTCTTTGATTGTGGTTGAGAGAAATCCCCAGGGGTCACACAGGTTTATATTGGCGATATTGTAGAATTTCGGGAGATGATTTGTCTTTGTTTAATGAGAGCTTTTGAGGAATTTGTTTTATGATGGTATAGTGAATGCTTGTGAAATTCGCCGTCTTTGATTGTTTTTGAGATAATTCCCCAATGTAGGATAGGTTTACATTAATGGTATGTTATAATTTTTGGGTGGTGATTTATCTCGATTTAATGAGATTTTTTGCGTAATTTTTTCGTGATGGTATAGTGAATGCTTGTGAAATTGATTGCCTTTGATTGTGGTTTTGAGAAATCCCGAAGGTCGGACAGGTTTGCATTGACCGTTTTTTAGGATTTTTAGGTGGTGGTTTATCTTGATTTAATGAAAGATTTTGATAATTCTTTGACGGTGGTATGGTGAATGCTTGTGAAATTGGTTGTCTTTGATTGTGGTTGAGAGAGATTCCCTAGGTCGAAAACTTTATGTTGACAATATTTTTTGATTTTTAGGAGGGGATTTATTTTAAAAAAATGAGAACTTTTGAAGAATTGTTTCAAGATGGTATAGTGAGTGAGTGTGAAATTGGCTGTCGTTGATTGTGATTGCGAGTAATCCCCTAGTTCGGAAAGGTTTACATTGACTGTATTTTTGAATTTTTGGGAGGTGATTTATTTTGATTTAATTTGAATTTTTGAGGATTTTGTTTTATTAATGATATAGTAAGTGCTGGTGAAATCGGCTGTCTTTGATTGTGGTTGAGAGAGATCCCCTAGGTTGGACTAGTTTACATTTGTGGTATTGTAGGATTTTTGGGAGGGGATTTACCTTGATTTAATGTGAGTTTTTCTTGAATTTATTCGTGATGGTATAGTGAATGCTTGTGAAATTGGTTGTTTCTTTGATTGTGGTTGAGAGAAATGCCCAAGGTCGAACCCGTTTACATTGGTGGTAGGTTAGAATTTTCGGGATGTGATTTATCTTGATTTAGTGAGAGTTTTTGAGGATTTTTTTTCGTGATGGTATGGTGAATGTTTTTGAAATTGGCTGTCTTTGGTTTTGGTTAAGAGAAATCCCTTAGGTCGAAGAGGTTTACATTGATTTTATTTTTGGGAGGTGATTTATCTTAATTTAATGAGCTATTTTGAGGAATTCTTTTCATGATGGCTTAGTGAATACTTGTGATATTGGTTCTCTTTGCTTGTGGTTAAGAGAAATCCCCAAGGTCGCACAAGCTTATGTTGGCAGTGTTGTAGAATTTTTGGGAGGTGATTTATCTTGATTTAACGAGAGTTTTTGAAAATATTTTTCATGATGGTATAGTGAATGCTTGTGAAATTGGCTGTCTTTGATTGTGGTTGAGAGAAATCCCCATGGTCGGATAAGTTTACATTGCCGGTATGTTAGAATTTTTGTTGGTGATTTATCTTGATTTAATGAGAGTTTTTGAGGAATTTTTTTCATGATGGTATAGTGAATATTTGTGAAATTAGTTGTCTTTGACAGATTTACATTGGCTGTATTTTTGGATTTTTGGGATTTGATTTATTTTGATTTAATGAGAGATTTTGAGGAATTCTTTCATGATGGTATAGTCAATGCTAGTTAACTTGGCCGTCTTTGATTGTGGTTGAGAGAGATCTCTTTGGTCGAAAAGGTTTGCATTGACTGTATTTTTGGGAGGTGATCTATTTTGATTTGATGAGAGTTTTTGAGGTTTTGAGGAATTTTTTCCTATTGGTATAATTAATTGTTGTGAAATTGGCTGTCTTTGATTGTGGTTGGGAGACATCCCCAAGGCCGGATTAGTTTACGTTGGCGATCTTTTAGGATTTTTTAGATTTGATTTATCTTGATTTAATGAGAGATTTTGAGGAATTCTTTACTGATGGCATGGTGAATACTTGTGAAATTGGCTATCTTTGATTGGGGTTGAGAGAAATCCCCAAGGTCGGATAGGTTTACATTGCCGGTATGTTAGAATTTTTTGGTGGTGATTTATCTTGATGTAATGAGAGTTTTTGAGGAATTTTTTTATGATGGTATAGTGAATGCTTGTGAAATTGGCTGTCTTTGACGGGTTTACATTTACGGTATTTTAGGATTTTTGGGATTTGATTTATCTTGATTTAATGAAAGATTTTGAGGAATTCTTTCATGATGGTATCGTGAATACTAGTTAACTTGGCCATCTTTGATTGTGGTTGAGAGAGATCTCTTTGGTCGAAAAGGTTTGCATTGTCTGTATTTTTGGGAGGTGATCTATTTTGATTTGATGAGAGTTTTTGAGGAATTGTTTCTTGTTGGTATTGTTAATTGCTGCGAAATTGGTTGTCTTTGATTGTGGTTGGGAGATATCCCCAAGGTCGGATAGGTCTACGTTGGCGATTTTTTAGGATTTTTTTAGATGTGATTTATCTTGATTTAACAAGAGATTTTGAGGAATTATTTCATGATGGTATATTGAATTCTTGTTAAATTGCCTGTTTTGATTGTGGTTGTGAGAAATCTTTTAGGTCGGAAAGGTTTAGGTTGATTGTATTTTTGGACTTTTGGGAGGTGATTTATTTTGATTTAATGAGAATTTTTGAGGAATTTTTTCAGGATGGGAAAGTGAATGGTTGTGAAATTGCTTGACGTTGATTGTGATTGAGAGAAATCCCCAAGGTTGAACAAGTTTACCTGGGCTGTATTTTTGGATTTTTGGGAGGTGATGCATCTATATTTATCATGTCTTTAACAATTTTTATTTTAAATATTTGATAATTGTGTCCCAACATACCAAATCAAACCAAGCATTTTCCCACTAGGTGGGGTCGATTATATGGATTTGACGACGCCAATCAAATCTGTTTAGAGTCATGTTCTCTGTTAGATTTATGGAGGCAAGGTCATGTTTAATAGTTTCTTTCCAACTTCTATTAGGTCTTTCTCTCCTACTCCTGGCAATCTCTATGCTTCCACACCTTTTAACCGGTGCCTCCATTGGACGTCTTCTAACATGGCCGAGTCATCTTAAACAATTTTCTCTCATTTTATCTTCAATCGGTGCTATTTACTGTCTCTAATCTCCTCGTTCGTAATCCTATCTCTCCTTGTGATCTCGCACATCCATCTTAGCATTCTCATCTCCGTAACTGTCATTTTCTGAACATGATTATGCTTTATTACCTAACACTCTGATCCATATAATAATGCTGATCTTACTGTCACCTTATAACACATTCCTTTCGTCTTGAGGAGGATTTTCCGATCATACAAGACCCTCGAAACACTCCTTTATTTAGTATATCCGGTCTGAATCTTATGACTTACATGAGTATCAATTCCCCTATTCTGTTGCACCATAGATCAAAGGTACTTAAATTTTTCTTTCTCTATAATCTTTTGTATGTCCAAACTTATTTTTATGTTACCAGTTGTCCTATTTTGGCTAAACTTGCATTTTATATATTCCGTTTTGCATCGACTTAGCTTAAACTTTTTTGTCTCTAACGTTTCCCGCCAAAATTCTAACTTAGTATTCACTCATTTTCTCATCTCATCTACTAAAACAAGGTCATCTACAAATAGCATACACCAGGACACTTCATCCTGAATATGTCTTGTAATCTCATCCATAACGAGGGTAAACAAGTACGGGCTTAAATGATGGAAATAAATGAGGGAAGAGGATTCATGCAGTCAACTCTAACTAAGTTGGGACTTTTGTTGAGTTCAGGTCATGTCCCAACAAAATTGGAATTGAAGATTGAATCTGCGAGATTGTTTTGCTTATCTTGGACATGCTACAAGTCCTGATGGTTTAAAATTATTGTGATGTTAATTAGTGACTTTTGTTGTGTGATTGGATGTCACTCTTATTTAATGTTTCTTGGTGCTTGATGTAAATGCATATTTTTCAGTTTAATCTTTAATATGAAGCAATATAGGGAATTTGCTACTTTGATTCTTTGGACAAACCTTGTGAATAACAGATTAATTGAAGCTGGATTCTTTTGAGTAGTTTTACCGTTCATGTAGGACTGGAACTCATTCTTTGAGGAGCCAATCATGTTGACTGCATTTGTCTTGTTGGGGAGGAATTTTGAGCAGAGAGCTAAAATTTTGCCATCTAAAACCCTTCTTGTCGTCAAACGGGATGTGTAAGATTTGAGCAGAACTGTTGAAGTTCCTTTTTAACTGTCTTTCTATTGGAGATCAAATTGTTATACTTCCTGGAGTGAGTAAATTGGACTCATGTTCTCTTTGTTTTATCTCGTATCATCCTTTACTTTTCTTCCTTTTTGATTGAATCTCCAGTACGTTTTATGCTTTTGTTACAAGTTTGACTTGTAGTTTAGTTCTTAACTTTTCAAGCTCTGGGCATTTGTTCTGTTACCACTTCAGGTGCACAGAGAGGTTCTATCTGCTGTCAACTGTAGTCTTTATCTGGTTTAAAATACTTTTGCGATGACAAGGAACATGATTCATTTGTTGGCCTAGTTTGCAGATTGTCTTACGCAAGTTTTTCCTTTGTCTAGGACCGTGTTCCAGCCGATGGAATTGTCTGAGCCGGTAGAAGTGCAGTTGATGAGTATAGTTTCAGGGGGGAGCCTCTTCCTGTGACCAAACTACCTGGGGTAACAATATTGCCCCTTCAAATTCTAGTAAACTGCATTACTAGATGAGGGAAATATTTCTGAGTGCTTGGTTTACTTCTTGGAAACAATTTCTTTTTGGATCGTTGGGTCCGGCTGCGTATGCTATTTTCACTTAATTGATTTAAATAGACTTTTCCATCTTGTCATACTGTAGTGGATGTATGTTTATGCTAGGCTGAAGTTGCAGCAGGAACTATAAACCTTAATGGAACCCTCACTGTTGAAGTACGGAGACCAGGTGGTGAGCCTGCCATGGGAGACATTGTTCGTTTGGTAGAAGCAGCTCAGAGTGGAGAAGCTCCTGTTCATTGTTTGACTGACAAGGTCCCTTTTGCTATTTCTATTGTTATGAACTTTTTCTTGCGACCAATTATTTTAACCATGAAAATTTAAGCATTATTGCACATCATGTGCCAATTGCAATGGCCTTTTTTGTTTGGAAACTTACACTGATCTATCCTGTCATTGCTGTCATGTAGGTGCTTGTTAATGGATTTAGTTAATATTCGTTCTTGCCCCTATTCCCGTTTTTTTAAGAGATTTTATTACATGCTTTGATGAAGTGTAAACGACATCTAAGATTTTATCATATGCCATTGTTCCTGCCTAAGTTTTTAAGTCGTGATTTTTGTAGCATCAACAACCAAGAATCCTTGAACGAAACATGGGGTTGTTGATTGATTTTTGGTTGAGAGCATAGAAAAAGAAGACTGGCTAATCTGGAATTTTATACCGAGCATACCCAGGGTTTATATTGCTATTTATGTCTAAGCACACTATTCCTGCAAGAAGTGCAAGACTTTTATCTTTCTTGTCTTGAAATAATAATATTATTAAGCTGTCTCTTCCTGAGGAAAATTCCAAGATAATTATCATGCACGTCATGTTAATTTTGGGGGGAATTTTAAAATTTCAATTCAAATAAATCTGTGATACAAATCAAAATGGCAATGTCCTCATGTTATTGGCTAGTTGTACCACAACACACTGACAATGTGGTACAATGGTTATACTAATATCTTCTCATCAAACACAACAGCTTAACCATCCGAATATTCTCAAGTTATCTGCACTTATTTTACCAGAATGTCTTGTGCAATTTTGAATTATTTTCATGTCATTCCATTGATCTGTGAACTTTTGATCCTGGCCGGTCACAATACACAATCGTAATATTGAGGAATATTTTATTAATAAATCCTAACTTCACTATTTGATAGCATTGGAATGACTTGGTAGCTTGATGATTCTTTGTACCGAAGAAACCACAATAGTCTTTCTAGAACTGGGAGTTGACTTGTTGCAATTTATTTTTAATTTTTTTTATTTTATATTATCCTCTTATCAAATATACCCTTGTTTGTGTTTTGATAAACCCTTGTTTGAGCTTAGAGAAAGTTAGTGTCAGATTATGTTCATAGTTTAGTTGGCAATCACGTCCTTTTTGGCAGTTGCTCTGAAGTCAAAACTCTGAACTGTTTTGAATTTCAACTTGGGGGAAAGTGATGCATTACTTATTGTTGCCTTGCTGAAACTTGTTTAGTTAAAATGAAATCCCAATGAACTGAAAAGTTGCACTGGAAAGTTGATAGTTTTTATTTGACATTGACTTTAAATGGGAGCATAGATTTTCATATTGTTAGATTTTTTTTCCCTTTTGGATAGATTATTGGATTGCCGTAACGGAGAATAACTAAAAGTGGGAGAAGGGTAAAGTTCAGGATAGGATTTAGAGTTTGTTTGTCTCATCATATATTATATGTATCTAAAATTTTGAAATACTAAATTTTCTCAATATCTGTTAAATTTAACTGTTTTTGTTGTGTTTGTGTTTGGAATCTTACATTTAAAAAATAAAAAATAAAAAATAAAGTGTGTTTGGAGTCTTTGCTTTTTAGGAGTTAATGCTAGACGTATCCTTTCATGTGCCTAATCTATATGAATTTTTTTCCCCAAAATGAAATGGTTTAGCAGAAGTTTATCCAATGTGCTTCAATCTGTAGTCTGCTTTCCGTTGAACAAGGAACAATTATAATCTGACCAATACAATCAAAGGTTTGAAGTATTAATTTTTACCATTGTTATTTATTTTATCTGGAATATCCGTTAACCTTTTAATAGCATTGCTTTTGGTTTCTCTGGTTGCTGGGCACTTTACTTATGGAGTGACTATGCTGCCACATTTTTGTTCTAGAACCTTTTTGGTGCACAAATTCTACCAGCAGCTCTATGTCTAGGAAGTCCAGTTTCACTGGCAGTGATTAGTCGGAAGAAAAAAAGAAAAAAGAAAAAGGTCTTGCCCGTTGGAATCTTTTTCATCTATATTATCATGAAGTTCTTCGTGGTGAATGATCAATATTGTGTAATTAAAATATGCATTTATTAAAAATTACCCCTCCTCAATTGAGAATTGAATTTAGAGCTTGAAGTGATGTGGTAATAATAAAATGAATAACAACAGGCCTAAAAACAAGTTGACGTGGGGATTCCAGCCAAGATTAATGGCCGGCAAAAGTGAAAGGCCAAAAATTTATGAGCCTTTACTTGCTGGTTAATGTAAGGCTCTAACTCCTATTTTTCAGTTCTTTTTGTTATTTTTGTATAAATAGAGAAAGATAACGAGGCGAGAGAGGTGTGTGGCAAAATGTAGAGCTTGGTGGGAGTTAAGGTATGGGGTTGCCAGAAAAATGTAAGGGTATAGGGTTTATATTGAGGTTGTGGTGAGTGAGAATAGAGGGTGGACAAGAAGCCATTGTCGCCATTTCAATGTAATATAGTGGATTGAATTTCAAAATTTCCGGTTGTGAACGTAGGCTATTGTTGAATTAAGCTAAATGTTGTGCTCTTAATTTATTTCTCTGGGCATTTTTCTAATCCCATTGACATGCAATTTTTTTTTCTTTTTTCTGTACCCTGTGACCATGTTTGGCTCACCCTGCAGGATTAGGAGACATCCAAGATGTTTATCCCTAGAAAAAGATAGCCCGAAATATCTTTTATCTTTATCAAAACTTATTCAAGGTTCATAGAAAATGGTTATTCAATATGGGATAAGGCAGCTGGGAGAAAGAAAGTCTAGGATGCCTCTTTTTAATTGAATGAAACTTATTCAGGGGTTTTGGAAATGGTGTTGTGAATTATGAGCCTAACCATGTACAGTGAAAATAAAATGTGTACGAAAATGAAGAGAGAATATAAAATAAATGGTAAAAATACATGCCTAACAGGGCTTACTAACATGTTTGTATCCTTGGCTTTGATATGAATCTATTTGGAGTTTAAAAAAAATAATAATAATAGCAAAAAATCTTATAAATCTTTACAATTATAATTTATAAGATTGTAAAATTAAAATTTTTTTATTTATTATATAATTACAAGACATTAATTTTTAAAAATTTATATATTTTGATTTCATCTTAAAAAAAAAATTTAAGTATCTTTGGTTACGAGTACCCCATTTCTTATATTTGAAAACGGTGGCACACGTTTTTTTATACGTAGTTGTTTGATATTTAAATAAGGAATTGAGACATTTAATTTTTTTAAAATTACAGAATGGTATGTTTTGGGGTTGTATGTGATATTTGATATTAAATGTCTTTTTAAAAGAAAAAATTAGCTTTAATTTCTAAACTTATATTTGCATTTCATTGTCAGACGTATTTAGATAGCATGTGGGAAACAAAGTTTTTTAATCTTTGGGGATGGAAAATAAATTAATCTTTAAAATTTTTTATTAATTTAATATTTTCATAATTTGAAAACAACTTAAAATGAAAGAGGATAATTTTAGAAATTTAAAAAAATATTAATAAAACGTGAGTGGTAAAAAGTTAATTTTTAATAACGTTTCTCAAACGTAACCTTATACGTGCCAAAAGAAAATTTCATTACAATTCCTCAAACTTACCGAATTTTACTTTTTTCGTATTCAATAGCAACAAAACATAACATTGGTGCGAATAATACATTAACTATCGTTGTTATATTACAGCAACACAAAATTATAAGATAACGGTTTTTTTTTTAATTTTTGTTTGAAACTTTTGGAATTTAGTAGAAAAACTAATTTTTCTTACAAACTTGCATAATTTTCATTGTGTTTAAGGTGATGAATTAAAAAAAAAAAAAAAAAAGAGCACAATTTAAAAGGGACATAAAAAAAAAAAAAAAAAAAAAACTAAGTGCTGGAAATTGCGACATTTAGGTCCGGTTTGGCCAGCTTCACTAAAATATAAACATAAAACATGTTTAATAATACAATTTTATTTATAATAATTAATTTTATTAATTTTTTACAATGTTAGTAGAATTTAATAAAATATATTATATTAATTTAATTAATTTACTTAAGAAGAATATATTTGAATTAATTAATTTAATATTAGAAAATACTTATTTTTTTAATAATACTTAGCTTTAGTAAATTATATTAACAAATAACATAATTTAATACAAATTTATTATTTTATTTATTAAAATTATAAATTTTCAATAAAATAATCCATTTGACTTATTAAAAATTATAATTTAATGTAATAAATCATTTTAATAATGATAATTTATTTTAAAAGTAATTTTAATTTTAATAAAATAATAAATTATTTAAATATATAATAATTATTTACTAAAATTATTTTTAATATAATAAAATGAATAATGAAAAATCGCAATTATTAATTTAATTTAATAATAAAAATTTATAAGTAAAAAAAGGTAAATACAAAGTTATTTAATGGAGTTTAATAAAAATAGATTTTTAATTTACTATAGAAATGAAAGAAATTAAAAAAATAAATACTTATTTATTTTTTTCTTAAAGCATTTATCTCTTAGAATAAATAGAATTAACCAATGCCACCCTTGCATCTGATTCTATCTGTCTCTGGCATAAGTCTTAACTGGCATTAGGACCACACCAAAGTTGAGGTTTCTTTGGAACCCTAGCTTCTTCTTCCCCAGTAGTGTTGTACCACAGAGATAAGAGACAGGATGGCCGGAGCCGGAGGTGACCCTCCTAAGGGCTCGTCACACAAGCCCTCTTCTTCCTCTTCCCACCGGGGCAAGTCCCGGTGGGAATCCGGGAATAACCATCTCTCCGACAACAAACCCTCCGCCGCCGGAGATTCCAAGTCGAAACCGCAGCCGCCGCCGCCACCCGGATCCTCCTCAAATCCCAAGAACAGCGCCGCCCCTAAACCTGGCCCCACCCCTAGCCCTGGCCACCCAAAACCGCTCCCTAATTCGACCCCCAACTCCGGACCCGGGCCGACGCCTCCCCGAGCTCCGTTGCCCTTCCCGGATGGCCTCGGCCCACCACTGCCGCCGGCTTACGGCTTTCACATGTTGGAGCGGAGGACGATTGTCCTCGCCGACGGCAGCGTCAGATCGTACTTCGCACTGCCGCCGGACTATCAGGATTTCGCGCCGCCTCCCCGGCCAATGTTGCCTCCCGGTCCGGAATTGGCCGGTCGGTTCCCTCCACTAGGTCCCATGAGCCCTGAGTTCATCGACCGTGGAGATCCGTACATGCGTGAGAGGAACCAGGATTACTGGAATTCGCTAGGGTTGGATGGGCGGGGTGGTGGACCAATGCCGCAGCTGGAGCATTCATTGAAGAGGAAGTATGGCGATGAGGGCGAGAGAGAAGGAAGAGATGGGAAGGACGAATTTGCGAGACAAAGACAGCAGCTTTTACAATATGGGGATGCAGGCTTGAACCCTAATGGTTATCCGTTTGGTTCTGCAAAGAGGGGTGAGTTTCTGGCTGGAACTAGCAACCCCTATCCGCCGGATGTTGTGGCAGATATGGGCAGAGGTGAGGAATTTAGGGCATCAAAGTACATGAGATTTGGTGGGGATTATGAGAATTTTCAGGGTAGGCAAGTTGGTTTTGGGTTTGGCAATATGGGTCTTAAGCATAATGATGTTGATCAAACTGCCTTGAAAAAGGCCTTTTTGCATTTTGTGAAGTTGGTGAACGAGAATGTGAATCAGAAGAAGAATTACCTGGAAAATCAGGCGCCTCTTCAGTGTGTTGCCTGCGGCAGGTTTGATATAATTTGGCCAAACTTGCTTCTTTCTGTTGTTGCAAAAAAATATGTTGCTAATTTTATCATCAAAATATCTATAAGATTGGCATTGCCACTGAGGTTTTGCATTATGAGGTGTGATTTTGTGTAAAGGTCTTAGGGATTAGCAAAGCTGTTGTTATTTTCTTTGGTTCCATGAGGCCAAGGTGAAGTGCCAGTATACTAAAAACAGGCATGTTTGGACATTGGTGCTCGTAAATGAGGCCACCTCTAGTGACCCGTGTTGGGCAATCAAATCAAAAAAGCCTTATTCCCAAACTAGTTGGACATTGCTATTGAATTTTTTGCGTTTGATTGCACATTCCTCCTGCCCCTCGTCTTGTGCTTCTTGTAAATTTTATAGGATATGATAAATCATAAGCTAACCTTTCAGACCATGTTAGGGAAATGATTAGAAAATGCAGTGTGACTTGTAGATTGATGCCACACAATTCATTCTTGATGGAGCCATGTAACTTAAAATTCTTTGGGATTGGCGGTATTTTTGGTTTTTATAAGTTTGACTTGCTCAAAATATTTCGAATGATATTCTTCAATGCTTAGCAAGTTGGTTTCTTCCTGGGAAGGGAAAATGGTGCTGTACTTGTGATTGAATCAAGCCGGGGGTTCAATATCAGATTTTTGGACTGCTGAGGTGTTTGCGTAGCTTATGTTATGATTTAGGATTTTGTGGTTCTCTTTACCATTAAGCCAAATGAGAAGCTGCTTTCTATTTTTCAGGTTGATAGTGCTCATCATGGAAATATGATGGTTTTATTGTTGTTCAGTTATGGGAGATTTAGCATTAAAACTTCCTCAATGAGGCCAATTTTGTGCTGAAAGTATTGGTTTCTGTAGTTGTATGTGCTAGGAAAGTAAAACTCGTGGTTCTTATAATGGTAGAATACTTTGTGATTTCAAACTCCCTGCCTAAAAGGATTGGTGGTTCTTCTGAAAGGTTGTCATTATAGTGACCCGTGCATGCTACTTGTTCACTTCTATTTCAGTTGCCGACGTTGGGTCTTATTATATGTGATCTATAGGGTAATGGTGTCTGCATTCTGTTATCCGTTTACTAAGTTGACTGAATAAAATATTCAAAATGCACCCAAAGAATAATGAGCTTTATCAGAATTTGTAACCCCAGGTAGGCTGAGATGACTAAGTTTCCCCCATTGCATGAAATGTTTCTTTGAGGATGGGGGTATAGGTTTGCTCTTTCTCTCATAGACAACTTCCACAATTCAACCACTAAAGCCACTAGTTTGAAGACTGTCACCTAGTGAGTACCCAAACCAGGAAATTCTATTTTTATTTTCTAGTTTTCTCGTAGTACATATTTCATACCATTCTCCATTTCTGCAATTACAATTTCTATTCCATTTTATTACTTTTGTTTTTTTTTTTTTTTTTTTTTTTTTTTTTTTGGGGAGATATGAATAGTGTTGCTTGTGTCTTATTTAAAATTTTGATTGGTTGTTGTTGATTTCTTTACCATGTAAGGTTTTATCCATTTCTCACTATGCTATGAGCTGTGGCACTTCTTATGTGCCTTGTTATATCCTTTAATTCGCTGCCAGTAATTGTATCCTTATAATCAACTGAAAGTAAAATACAATATTGCCTTATGATAGATTTATATATATATATATATATACACGAATGGTGCTGCTTGTTTCTTATTTAAAATTGTGATTGGTGGTTGTTGATTTCTTTACCATGTAAGGTTTTATCTTTTTCTCATTATGCCATGAGCTGTGGCACTTCTTATTTGCCTTGTCATATACTTTAATTCGCTGCTAGTAATTGTATCCTTATAATCAACTAAAAGTAAAATACAGTATTGCCTTATGATAGATTTATATATATCTAATGTTTTATAGGGGCTTTAATGATTACTTAGGAATCATTACTTCAAGTTGTCCCTCCAATGATTTCAATATTTTCTATTAGCAATAATATTGTTGGGTTTATAATAGTTGCTAGAAAATTAGATATGTATATATATATGTGCACCCTTATGCACATGTTTATGTGAATATTTATAATTTCAAAATTTATGGCCTAAATTTTTCAATTTTTGGTAATTTTCTTGTTTAGAAGTGATATTACTTTATGTGCTTACTTTACTGGTAGTTTGAAGGGCTGATTGTGTATTTTCAGCCATTAAGTGTGTTTGGAGCTACTAACAGTAACCATACTAAATTGCTTTTTTTGATTCTTTTGCTGAATTCTTTTTCTGAAGTGCACTCTATTGATGATTGCCTGCAAAATCCCTGGAACATTATTCTTGAATACTATGAATCTTGAGGAGATTCTCATATTTGGAGATTATTTTTCTCTCTCAGTCTTCTTTATAAGTTTGCATGGTGGAAGAGTCTCCTTCTATCCCCATTGAATAGCAGATCTTTTGTTTAAGATTTTCATGTTGTACATTTGTTATTTGTTAATTTTGCTCACTTGTAATTCACTAGGCATATAATATTCCTGTTGGCCCTTTCAATTATCAAAAATAAAAGTGTATCTTGGCCCGGTGTGGAGTTTGTTGCTTGTGACAACAATTTCCTGGGTCGATTTTGCCTGTTCACTTATCTTCTGGATACATTTAGAAGTACTTGCCCATTTCTAGCTTTTCCATTCGTTTTCGTATCCTACCATCCATTTCTTACATTATTCTAGCTATTGTTCTGAGCTTCATGTGTGTGTATGTATATTTGCCCTTGCAGGCTATGGAGAGGTACTGGCAGGATTATTACTCATTACTGTACCAGTATTGAGTTTAGTTTTTATAGTTCCGATGATGTTTATTATTTGATAAAATAGAGTTGTAATTAGGGTAAAGATATGCTTGACCAAAGTTTCTGGCAAACTGTGCTGTCCTCTTATTTCAAGCTAATCTACTGACTCCTGGATATTGGTTTCAATCTTCCTCTTTATTTGGGTTCTTAGTTTCTGCACTCGAGTATTAGGGGCTTGTCAGATGAAGTTTCAGTTGGGTTCTGTCACAATTGTTTGTGTAACATGTGATATTGGCAATTGGGGAAATAAAATGCTCCCAATGTGTTTGGTTTTTAGTATAGTTTTAAGGACTTAGAACCACCCTTCTTTATTGATGACGGGGCTATTAATGCAACTGTGCTTTAGTTTTTGAATTTCACTTGCTGATTTATTGTTTGCATTTTTTTCTCACCCCCCCTTCTTTCTTTTCCTTTTAATTTAAAGTCACGTGAGATTTAGTCAGAGGCAAAATATGATTTGTTTCTGACAAGGCTTTGGTGGGTGGTTTTGCATTTACAGATTGGGAATAAACTTACCTATTATTCGTTTCTAATCCTGCATTATTGTGCCAGCCAGCAGCAGCTTGTCCAGTTCATTTGTGTTGTTTTGCGGGGTTGATTGAATCATTTTGGAAGAACACAAAATCAAAATATACGTATTAATAGGAGAACTTTCACTAACTGTCTCACCTTTGTGCTACTAGATCCTTAAAGTTCATCATATAGTTTTGTTGCGTCCACACATACAAACCTATGGTGATGATTTTGAGAACTTGTTTTGTGATAGGTGGTGACACACTTAAGGCACTATACTTTGGGAGATTACGGTGTAATCTGTTAATGCTTTGTGCGCCAGATTTCCAATTTTAATCTCTTTTTTGCCTTCGTTTGTTATAGTTTATAGCTAAAAATCCGCCATAACATAAGCATTGGTATTTCATCTATACTAATTGGTGGTTTAAGGCCTTTTCTTTTCTCAAGGAAAATTGTGCAAGTTTTTGTTGTCCGATGCTGGAAGCAATTTTGTGATTTTTTTATTTGTAATTTTGGATCTACTTGAATCTGGTCATTATGTTTTTGAAGTGAAGTTGTTGAGTTTTGCTGCTGCTGTCAAAGGCCCGAGCGTTAGGTCATGGTGAATTGCCATAAGTTTGCGTCCAGTGGCTTTGTTTTTACTTAATGCATGCTCTGCTGCTGATTTTGTTGTTTAATTGAAGGTCAATATTTTTCCCCTTGTGGATTTGTTTATCTCTTTATTTTTATTGTTGACGAGAATTTATCTGGTTCCTTTTAAATTTTCCCGATATTAGTTACAGTAAACTTTTATGCTGGGTATCACAAAAGGATCTAACCGAGATGTTGATTAATTTGTGTAGATCGCTTGGATGCTGCCTTATTAAGGCTTTACGTATATTGTTCAATTTTGGACATTAATGTGCCCCCATCAGCAGCTTAATGCTGAACTGTTTAATTATTTATAGTGTTGTGAATAGTAGTAGTGGTAGTTAACTCAGCGGCTGGGTTTTTGACGGAATCTCGTCCTCAAGTACGGCAATGGTACATTCTTGAATCCATATGAATGTGCCTCTTGAATCCACAAGAACATGAAAGCACAAAGTTCTAAAAGTTCTGAATAGAAATTAATGAATTGAATAAATAAAATCTGGGATTACAGCTCTATTTATATGCCAAACTAAACCTAAACTATTCGAATCATATTCAGTTTCCCATCAATACAGATACCCAAATTCGGGAAATAACTCTCATCCTAAATCCTAAATAATTCTAAACAAAGTTGGATTTGAATCCTCTTGCAAAATAGACAAAAGTCAATCCAATCGTACCTGGAAGTCTCCCTTTTCTCGATTAATCGTTCCCAAGATGCTATAAAATCATCTTCAATTTTTTCTACATCAGTAGTTGTCTGTCTGATGAGTTTGGAGTAGTCCCAGACTTCTATGGCAGTTTGTTGTTGCTTTCTTTCCTGTAAACCATTTTTCATGATTGAAACCGGAACAACCGTGTGGTTTTCTGACGAAATGGCTTGATTGTCTCTGTTGGAATGAATTTGTGTGTTGTGATTTGTTTGAAAGCTTATCCATAAATGTTAAAAGGCATAATTGTTCCAATAGAGCATAATTGTAACAGAAGATTGGGACATCACCTCATTAGATATTATATATAGGAAAAAATTTAGCAGCTAGAAGGGAAATCTATTAGTTTATTCATTAAACTATTAATTGTGTGGTTGGATGCTAATTTTTTAATCCTATGCGCATAGGCCTTACTTTCCTTTAGACCAATGAATAAATATTTGTTACAGTGTTGGTAGTTCATTTTTGTACAGTTACAATGGTCTCTGAGATATATATCTGAATTGCACGGTACTTTTTATATGGAAAAATACAGGTCTTCTAAAGACTTTCCAGATATGCATAGTTATTCATTGAAGTTCATTTATTCAACAGCTAGAATTACATGGGGCTATATAGCTCGGAACCATAGAACAAAATTTCATTTATTTGCATCAGTCCCCACCTTATTAGATAGTCTATACCTATTTGGTTAGTATCGCCTCGTTAGATATTAACAATCTGGATGCCATTTTGTTAAATATACATTGTTTATTTGTTTGTAAGAAAAGATAATTGTATTGAAAAAGACATTAGGTCTTATTTAGATATTGTTTACAACTTTATGCTTTATTGATGATTGCCTTGCAGGCAACGATTAATTTTACAGTTGGATGCTAATTTTTAATCCTATGCGCATTGGCCTCGCTTTCCTTTTAACCAATGAATAAATATTTCTTGAAAGTGTGGGTAGTTCTTTTTGTATAGTTACTGTGGTCTCTTGAGATATATATCTGAATTGCGCGATACTTTCTATATGGCAAAACACAGGTCTTCTAATGACTTTCCAGATATGCATAGTCTTATCATGCACACATACAACTCAGATAGAGCTGATTTGCTTGTGGATCACCTCGGCTTACACAAAGCTTTGTGTGTTCTTATGGGCTGGAACTATTCAATGCCTCCTGATAACTCTAGGGCATATCAGTCACTGTCTGCTGATGAAGCAGCAGCGAACCAGGATGATCTGATTATGTGGCCACCATTGGTGATCATTCATAATACAGGTACAGGAAAGGGTAGAGATGGGCGCATGGAAGGTTTGGGAAACAAAGCAATGGATAATAAACTTCGAGGTATCTTGTGCCCTTTTGTTCTATGTCGTTGTTCTTGCTATCTATTGGTAAAGATGTCATTCTGGGATGTTTTCATTTTTGGTAATGGTGAAATCATACTTTATTTCCATTTTGGTCGTGGGCCTCTGCCCAACGAGTGTTATGAATTGCTTTATATTTATGTGGTGCATTATTTTTAGCCGACTATCGTAGTTTGACATGGTTTCAGATAGTCTCATCAAAGGGGCCCTTGTTAGGCAATGCAGTAACGTTGTCCTTGTAAGGCTGAAGTTCTCCTTCTCATTGTATTGGGTCTTTATTTATTTTGTGATTTCCTTCCCCATATGTTGTCTTCCACTCTTTTTATGCTGTTTGGCCATCAAGATCCTAGTCAACTTGTGATTCTAATATTATCTCATCATATGCTTGCTACCACTGCATGGCCCTCGTACTTTTTCTTGTTTGTTCATCAAATCAATTTGTTATTATTAATTCCACTTGAGTTCTTGTTCTGCACTTTTTTCCAGTCTGGTTAATTTGCATTATTTATTTCTTGCGGAATTAAGACTCTTAGTGCTGCTACTTACCAAAAAAGACACCCTTGGTGATGCCACTTCTGGTATGCAGAGTTTCTTTCCAACCTTCCGAAGCTTGCCCAGATATTACATTTTATTTACTCTCAGAGTGGTTCTTGCAGTCCATTGTACTAATTATCAATGGTCAATCTTCACGAAGGTTCATATTTCCCGGCCTTTGTCTGTTCCCTTGAAAACTGTGCCATTTGTTAAGAGTATTATGGAAATAATCTCCTTGAATTATTTCTTAATACTCTCCAGATACTTTGATATTATTTCTAGAATATTGTCTTATACAATTATTCTCCTTTCTTCTTCCTTAACATAGTATCAGAGCAATCGATCCGCTTGTGAATCTTTCTATTGAATTCTTCCTAGCTGGCGGGCAGCCCTCTTTTGCCACCTGTCAGAGCATTACTTTATTTTCTTGATATCTATTTTCTATTCTATCTCGCATTCATAATCCCCTGTTTTGCAGCTTTTCTCGTTATTGTCTCGTTAAATCTCATAATTTATCACATTGTTGTCTTCCAGCCACTTTGCTGTTTTACAACCATTATTATAGCTGTTTTGCTGCTGTCTTGTAGCCTCGTACCCGAGTCCGAGCAATTATAGTGTATAATAGGTGTTGTTGAAATATGGCAGTATGGCTTTCCCTCATTTCTTTAATTCCACATTCCAGTTTACAGCCTCTGGACTCAAGTCATCAGTCATCTAGAGTTTTTTTATAAAATTTCATAGTTTGATTTCAGGTAAAAGAAAAAATGGTTTTTAAGCCTTTGATGTGAAGTTTCTTGTTTGCTTTGCATGTTGGTCCAAAACAGGTCTACCACTATTTTCTCGCCCTGGCTAGGCAATGCAAAACAAAGTTGGGTTCCGAAGTTTCACTTGCAAAATTTGAGGGTCATTTATTTAGGTTCACTAGATGTACCATACGTCTGATTGTGAGTGAAAGTGGTGTTTTGTATTGGAATTTGTTGACACAAGTAGCTAACCACGTTTAATCTCTGTTGCTATGTAAGTGGCAGTTGGAATTTGTTGACACAACTGCTGGCTTCTGGCTCGGAATGGCTTAAAGCCTCAAACTGACCAAAGGCTGTAAGGGCAGGCTGCTCTACATTCGAACTCACGTTATTATTCGATAACGGGGCAACCAACATCGGGAGCTAGCTTGCTTCCACCATACCCCTTCTTTTTGTCCTCAACTGCTAAGAGATAGGAGAGAAATAGGCTTTAAGATTGGAGCTTTTTGTAGTGCTATCTAGCTTTTTGCTCTTTTGGTATATCTAGAGTGGGGTGGGCAACTTCTGTTGGTGCTGCCATCTTTGGTGGATGCCCCCTTATCAAGATAGGGCCCTTAGCCAATCTTTTATTGTAGTAAGTCAGTTTCCTGATCTATCTGAGGGCATTGACGGTTGAGGGAAGTAAAATGAAGGTATACATATATGCAGGGGCTTTTCTTGTTACTGTAATTTTGCAATAACTCAATGTTGTGAAACCAGGGTCAGTTAATTACTGAGCCTAATCTTTCTTTTTAACGAGTTACTGAGCCACCTCTTTTCTCCTTTGAGGTGATTTATAATCTTACTACAATCAATGACGCTTCAACTGCTGTGCCACATCTAAAATTGGGGGGGGGGGGGAACTCGTATAAACATTGAACAGAGATAGAGAATTATAATAGTTCAATTACTATTCTTTGGTCCTGGCCTTTGCAACAATTAGAAAGCAGCATTCGGATGCATATGAAACAGGGTGACTCATTTGGGTTATGGATCGAAGGATTTTTTTTCAGCATTTACTTTTGCTGCTGTTTGTACTTGGCAGACAAATCAGTGGAGTAGTTGTATTGATGCTTAAATTGGAGACAAATCAGCGCAAATTTTTTTTTTTTTTTTTTTTTTGGGGTGTTGGGGGGTGGGGGAGACTATGGGTTAAAGGATTATTTCAGCGTTCACTTCGTTCGTGTAGTTTGCTTTACTCGACCCTCCTTGGAGTTCTTGTGATGCTTAGAATTGATGTTCTGTTTATTTGTGTGACTAACTGATTATTGCAATGATGTAGAACTATGACAGCATTATCACTTGATGCCTATGTTTTCCGATCAGTGATTGTAGGCTTTGTACCTATTTTCTGACGATTCATTTTTTGAATATAATCCTTTTAAGTTAATTTTGTAAGACAGCATCTCCGAGACATTATATGGAGTAGGTACTGGACAACTTTGATTAGCCTATCATCATGTTATGGTGTTAGGACAGGTCACTTAATGTTGACCTATTGCCAGGATGGCATCTAGTAGGCTGAATAATGTTATGAGATAATTCTATTACTTGATGTGGGTTCCATTGAAGGAGGCCATTACATGACTTCTTCATAATGAGCTGGTAGGTGAATGTATCAATCTTTAAGCATAATACGTAGGTTTACGGGTTATGTGCAACTTGGTTTTTGAAAATCCATACTTGGTGAGTAATTTTATGTTTGTCTGGAGTACGAATGTATTTGTTGCTTGGCGAAGAAGAAGTTGGTTTGAGGTATGCATGCATGTTTTCTGTGTTCTCATCTACTTTGTTAGCGGATTTTCTTTTGGGTGGATCTTTAGAACGAAGATTATACATTTTTGAAGGATGTGGTGTACAAAATCACAATGTCAAAGGTATCTATTTTTGTTGTTACAGGGAACCATCTTTTGTTTCAGAGAGAGGTGAATTTTAAATCATTTAATCCTTCACTGTGTTTTCATGTTCTGAGAACTGTTAAAAGCTTGGCTTGAGGAGTGTAAGAGTGTGAGTTCTTGCCTGAGGGAAGCCACTTGGTCTGAATGCCTAGTTGACCTCTCCTGACACTTGATTAACAATAAGTTTTGGATAATCGTCACTTGTTCAAAGTAAATTAGTCGAGGATGCTTTATTTACTTTGGTGGTGTTAGGTTAGACTTGATACTTAAAATGTGCCTTTTGATAGCAGTCTGTGTGTGTTAATGTTTGGGCACCTTGCCTCTCATTTTCTGGACCCTGACAAAACTGACAGAAAATAAAGGGAACCTGTTCTAACTTCCTTTTCCCTTTCTCCATGTGAAGGGAAGACTACCTACCTTCGTTTTTTGCCTATTTTTCTTCACGTTCCCCTCCCCACCCCCCTCCTTGTATTTGGGTTGGTTCCAAAAGGATTTGAAACTTTGTGGTGCCATTTTGTTAAGGGGATTTAGTTTGCTCAGGTAGCTTGATCTTTTTGTTCTGTTGGATACCTGAAATTGTTTAGAAATTGTTTTGGCTTCTATTTATGTTAGTACTCAGTGGTAATAATGACAAATGTTCCATTTTGTAAGTCAGACTTCCTATCCGGATTTTCTGTTGCTCATGTTCCATCACATTTTTCTACGTTTGTTAGCTGTGGCATTTTATTTATTTTTACCTTATTGTTTTTAGATAATGTTATTTGAGGAAATTTTTCTGCACCCATCAGCTTCATTTGCGATATTCACTTGATGATAATTTGAAATGGTTTTTCTTTCGGTTAGCATCATATTTTATGGAATTTATGCTCTGACCCAGTTTTAGAAATAAGTGGTTTTTCTCCTCTTATCTTTGGTTGTTTAATGGTTTTAGATATGTTTAAAAACGGTTTGTATGGTAGTGTTAATTCAACATTATTTTGATTTATCTTCTTGTATAAAGCACTGGACTGGCCTCTGCAACTTCTGCTTCACAGGATCCAAAATTGCGGATTGCCGATTGTTTGAGCTCCCTTTTTGAACCATTGGGCACCCATTACTACAAAAGCAAACTTGATTGGCTTATTTTCCCTCTTTGATGCCTTCTGGGCTTATTTGCCCTCAATATATGTAATCAGATTCTTACACATCTTTTTGTATCTCTTTTATAATTATGCCTTTCAGATCTTGGATTCGGGAGTGGCAAGTCAAAGTCCTTATATGGAAGAGATGGTCATCTTGGCATTACTCTGGTTAAGTTTTCTGGCGACCAATCAGGCTTGAAGGAGGCTGTGAGGTTTTCAGAGTTCTTCGAGAAAGAAAACCACGGTCGAAAAAATTGGACCCGCGTACAGTCCTTGACTTTGGTCAAGGATAACGAAAATAATCCGAACCTTGTGAAGCTGGATGAGAAGACCGGAGAGAAAACGAGAATATTATATGGCTATCTAGGAACTGTTTATGATCTAGACAAGGTGGATTTTGAGACAAGGAAGAAGGTTGTGATTGAGAGCAGGAAGGAGTACAAGCCATCCAAGTAATAAAAATAGGTAGTTAAATGCATCCTAAAAAGTATGCTTTTGTTTTGTCTTTCCACCCTCGCATGGCTTTGAACTTGACAGAAAATCAAAAGGTGTTTTTATGTAATTTGATTGCTGATGACTTTTAATGTGAAACAGGTAAGACAACTTATGGAAATGTGTTATATTTATTGCTCATCTAGGGCCATTTTTTGGAATTTGCAACTTTTCAGGTTGATTTTTTGGAAGGTCTTTTGACGCCTTGTGTTCATTTTTATTTTTATTTATTTATTTATTATTATTTTTGTGTGTGTGTGTGTGTGTGTGTGTGTGTGTGTGTATCCAAAACATCGAACCCAGGGGAACCATGAATGCAAGATTGGATAATCCTACCTAGCATGTAAAGCAAATTGTAATGGTAGAAGGGTGTGTTACTTTTATATTTACACGGAAGAGTTGTGTTTTGTTGAGGTTCAGTCAAATTCCTTGAATTTTGTAAAAATTCCCATATAAGCAACATGAATATTCAAATAGCAAAAATGGGTTATGTTTTTGATCATGTGAAGTAGGACCAAGATTTTATCCAAGTAGCTTTTAAATGAATGGATTTTGAGATTTAATTTTGTAAAAATTTCGTGTCTCAATTGTTGCAAATGTGTGTATATATATAAAGATTTTTCAATGATTACTATTAGTGGACATAAATATTATGATAATTTTTTTAAATAATTATTTTTGTGTTAATTTTGAATCTATAAATGTTAATTTCAAATTTTGTCTAACATTAACGTGCATGTTCAGTGTTTACAGAAAAGATTTGCAGTAGTGTACTGTTTGTGAAAAATTGTCGCATGCCCTGAAATATGGTGTTTTAGGCCATTAATATTGTGCCATGAAATGTGCTTTTGTGACACAATTAAAGAGAGAATTTTCGAAATTCAAAATCATAAGCAAGTTGAGGATTCAAATCCCTTTCATTTCATACATCAAAATGTACATATTTATGTTGATGGGGTTCATTCTAGTGTATTATTTTGAAAAATTACTGCATGTTTTAAAATATGGTATTTTAAGCCATTGAAATTGTGCCATTGAAATACATTTCATTGAAATGTGCTTATGTAACACAATTTCAATGGCCTAGAGTATGATGCTTCACACTTCTAAAAGCATTGAATAATTTGTCATTATTTTCGGGCATGTGGTTCACAAACAAAGGGCAGCTGTCAATGAAGTGGGTTTTTGTCGACGGAGTGGTGCCCTGGTAAAGAAAGTTAGGCAAGTCCAATTTTTGGGTGCGGTAATTCACTAAGATAACGGTAGTTATTATTTAAGTGACTACTTAGATTGTTCAAGAAATTAAGATTGTGTTTGAATTAAGAATTTGTTTGGGAAGAAAAAAAAAATGAGAAATCAATCTCACTTTCCATCTTGATTTGTGGGAGAAAATGCAAAATAAAATGTATGGGATTTGAGAAATTAAAAAAAATTAAATTTAAAAACTAATTAATTAATAAATGCTTTTAATTTTCTTATATTTTTGGATCCATTCCAATAAGAATATGTATTTGGAATTATTTGTTTCTTCCATTTTTCCCACAATTTTCTTTTAATCTCCTCTCTTCTTTTATTTTATTTTATTTTTACTACATTCTCAGTCCAAACACACACTTAGGTTAAAAAAGGACACAAATATAATAATTAGATGAGAATGTTACCATGTCTAGTATTTTGGTTGAGATTGAAGGTGCTAATCCAATGATGTACCCAAATCTTTTATGTAATTAAGAGTACACATGGTGTATTATCAACATTTAAATTTTAAAATTTTAAGTAAGGTGGAATTGAATTTAATTGAATTGAATCGAACTTTAATTCGGTTGAGCTTAACTTAGATAATGAACTGGTGGGTTTAGGTTTGAGTTTAAACTTTATAATAAACTCAAGCTTGACTCAAAAAAAAAAAAAAAATATTCGACCTCGATTCTTGAATAAATTGATTTAAAGCTAATAACAAATAAGCTTGAGCTTGTATGAAGCTCTGAGGAAATCCCAAATCAACAAACATGAACCAGTGTTCATGAGCTCCCAAACAACTGTATAAAATCCTTCAACAAACTTTCCATTTTAAACGATAGGTGATGAGCTAAAATTTAGACTGTGTGTTTAGGTTTTGAATCGAGCTGCAATCCGATGGAGCTCAAATAGATTGAGAATTTACCAGCCCAACATTAAGGGCCCATTTGATAATACTGTCGTTTTTCTGCTGTTATTTTTCTGTTACCGTTTTCAGTTTTGTGTTTTTTGTTACTGTTTATTTTTTCTGAAACGAAAACTAAAACTCTGTTTGGAAACACAGTTTTGTTTATAATTATTAATTTTTTACTTTCGTAAAATATTTAATTTTATTAGTTTCTAAAAATTTAATATAATTAAAAAAATATATTTCATATTAATTTAATTATATTATTTATTCAAAAATTGAATAAAACATAATTATTATATCATTTAATCTAGTAAATATAAAGTATATTAATTATAATTTCATTATAATATTTACTAAAATATATTTCATAATAATTCAAATAATTTAATTATGATATTTATTAAAAATAATTTAATAAAATATATTTACTATTAGTTAAAAATAACTATATTAAATTAAATTTTATTAATTAATCTAATTATGATATTTATTAAAAACAATTTAACAAAATATATTTTATATTGATTAAATTCATTACTAAATAATTAAATAATTTAATAAAATATATTTTATATTAATTAAATCAATTACTAAATTAAATTAACTAAATTAAGAAAATATATTTTATTAAATTATTTTATTAAAATATCATTGTTAAATTAAATTATATTTTATCTAAATTATTTAATAAAAAATATTTTATATTAATTAAATTAAATTAATTATTGTATTAAATTATAATTTTTTATTTATTAAAATAATTTAATAATTAATATTTCATATTAAATAAATTTAATTAATAATTATTTTAATTTAATTATTTATTAAAAATAAATTAATAAAATATATTACATATTTATTTAGATAATTTATTTAATTAAATTATATTATATATTAAAAATAACTTTAATTTAATAAAGTATTTGAATAAAGTAATTTATATTAATATGATAAAACAAAAATGGATAAAATAATAAAATTCATAAAAATGTTTGCAACAGAAAAAGAAAACAGAGTGAAAATACATTTTTTTTTTGTTTTCATTTTTCTGTTTAAGTTTTCATTTTTTTGGAAACAAAAAAACATAAATAGATTTAACAAATATGTTTTTGTTATAAGTTTACAAAATTTTAAAAACATAAACAGAAAAACAGAAAATAAAAACGTTACCAAATGTCAAATCCTTAATATGTAAACATCAAATCCTTAAGAATTTTGAATTGAGCACATTAGAATCTAATCAAATTTACAAATTGATTTTTTTCATTTTTACATTTGTGTCTTAATCTTTCAAAAATAAATTTAATGTTGTAATATCTAAAATACGCAAAATTATAAGAGTTTACAAAGAGTTTCAAACTCGAAATCTTTACTACAAATTTATCAATAAAATTATAATATTTATTGAATTTGTTGTTTAATATTTTTTTCTTCCGGTCATTCATAAGACATTCACGTTCTTCAAATTTAACAACTTACACATGACATTTGTGTTTTCAAAAATTAATGCATAAAAAATAAATATATAATTGCTTTAAAGGCACTCTCATTCTTCTAATATTTTTTCTAAAAACACTGTTCTATTATCACTCCCACTTTATTTAGGTTATGTGTTAGCTACTAGATCTTTGAGTTGATTAATATTAGGGGCAATCATGTTGAGTGGTTGGGTTATTCTAACTTCAATTTATATATATATATATATAATACATATTTTATTATCGTCCTGTTTGACCAAAAATCAAATACCAAAAGTTACAAAAAAAAGTTCGTACTTTCTTCCAATCAAATTTTATCACGTATCACATTTATGTCAAATTTGTATACTTTTATTATACTTTTTTATTAATTTTTTTTTCCAACCAAACACCCACTAAATGTTTTTTTTTTTTTATATCAACTTGATTGAACGGACTTGAACTTTAATTTATATTTTAAGATCGTACTTGATATATATATATATATATATATTCTAAAGCACCTAACAGGGCTGGGTCAAAAAAACAGTAAAAAAAAGTTGATAACAAAGACAATTAACGCAGTGTTAACTCACCATCACATGATCCAAATATTCTTCTACAACGACAACATGCATGCATGTAAATAATTACATACACAACACACTCTCTCTCTCTCTCTCTCTCTCTCTCTCTCTCTCTCTCTGTCTCTGCGTGCAGCATTTGTTTGAGGCCGGCAGTGACTTTTCTTTATCTGACCGCAACCATGTGAGGGGTGGTGGGACGACTGTGAACTGGGCCACCACCGCCACCCCCCACTTTCCCCACCTTTTCAGCTCCTCCTCTCTATTTGCTTTCCCCTTTCTTTGTTTTCTAATCCCCTCAGCTTCGGTTTCCGGGAAAGTGTACACCGACCATTCACAGTTTCAAGCCATCCAAACACCCCCCACAGCTCATACGCATAGCCTTCCTGATGATCACGAACCAAGCACTTCTTCGTTTATTCAGAATTTAGTTTGATCGAGGTTTTGTTCGAATTCAGTTTATAGTTCTAGATAAATTAAAATAAATTTTTGATGTTTCGGGGGGCTTTTGGAGTAATTTTTGGTATTTTTTTTTGACTAAAATTTTTGGTGAATTTGGTGGAACAATTAGTAATTTTAGTAATTTTTTTTTTTGTAATTTTTGGATATTTAGTAAAATTTTTAATAACTATCGATAATTTTTAATAATTTTTGATTACTTTTAAATTAATAAATTATTATAGTATAACAGGATAGTGATAAAAATTAATGATTCATCAAATACTCAAGAACTAATAATTGGTAATTTTTACATTTTTTATGACTCCAAACACCCCCTTCATTTAAAATTGAAATCAAATTCATTAGTGCACTATATTTTTTTTGTCAAAAACTCATAAATCAATTTAAAAGAATACCCTTAAAAAATATATTAAAAAGGATAATATGTATTGTAGTATTTTATACTAAAATAAATTTATTTTATTATAACAAAATAATGTCTATTTAATTAACCAAAACGTTAACTCAATTGGTAATATTTTGAGTTTACTATTTTTAAGTTTTGAAAAAGAAAAAATATTCTTTAATTTAATTAGATTGTCAATTTTGAGTTATAATATTTTAAATTAATATAACTATATTTTGATTGTTTATTAACTGAGCTTGATTCGAATTTATTTATTATTTATTTAAGTAGAATTCGAATATATTACCATCATTTGATTTGTTTTTTTATTTTTTATTTTATATTTTCAAAAATACGAAAAACAAATCAAACATATTTGGTCACTTATTTTTTTAAAATTTACTTTAAAAATATAAAATGAGTTTGTACATAAAATAAAAAATGTTAAATAATCATTTTGTATGTTTTTTTAAAAATCTAAAAATAAAAAAAAGTAAAATATTTTCTATTTCTGTAAACGAAAACAGAAACAAACAAACCTCATCTAAACCCTTCTGTATTTATCCTACGTACCTTCTCACCCACGCGTAGGTTAGTGCAAATCCGGAGGCCTTTTTCCTCAGACGCCGTAACACGTGCTGTCCCGTGAGTCTATCCACGTCATCACGCGTCGATTCTTCGTCCGACCAAGCTTTATCGTTACCACCAGCACCCACCATTTCTCTCTCTCAATTTTGATTTCTAGGGTTTCGTCCTCTTTTGCAATTCAAGCTCGTAGTGAGAAGCAAGGGGAGTGCCGTACAATGGGTTCCATCGCCGATCCCGGCGGCGGTGAGTTCGGCGGGTTGACTCAGCCGCCTCTTCCGAGTTTCGACGAGTTCCAGAGGCAGACATCCCTGATGACGAGCTGTACTCTACTCTGGAAGGAGCTCTCCGATCACTTCTCGTCGCTCGAGGAGAACCTACAGAAGAAGTCCGAGGCTCTGAGGCGCAAGATCAGGACCCTAGATACTCAGACCAAGGAGTCTCTCCAAATTCTCGAGAAGCGTGAGGTTACTATCGACGGCTCCGTCTCGATCGCTCTCGAGAAGGTACGGGAGCGCAAGAAGGCGGCCTTCGTTGCTCTGGAAGAGGAAACCGACGCCTTTGCTGGCGATGGCGGCGGTGAAGTTGATGATGGCGAGGGCCTGCTGTTGAAGTTGCGGTCGTACTGTGCGAGGATGGACGCTGAGGGTTTCTGGGGGTTCGTGACGATGAGAAAGAAGGAATTGGACTCAATGAGGGCACAAATGCGGCTGGCGCTACCTGACTGCGTCGATCCGGCGAGGTTCGTTTTGGAAGCCATTTCGGCGGTGTTTCCGGTGGACAAGAGGTCGGAGAAGAGTGAAAGAGTTAATGATTTAGGTTGGGCGTGTGTTCTGACACTGGAGTCGCTGATTCCGGTGGTGGTCGACCCAATTTTGGGGAATTCGCGCCTTCTGGTGACGCCGAGCGTGAAGGAACGAGCCAAGGAGATAGCGGAGACGTGGAAGGCGAGCTTGGACGAGCGCGGTGGAATCGAGAATGTGAAGACTCCGGATGTGCACACGTTTTTGCAACATTTGGTGACTTTCGGGATTGTAAAGAAGGAAGATATTGATTTGTATAGGAAGCTTGTTATTGGGTCTGCTTGGAGGAAGCAAATGCCCAAGCTTGCATTGTCTCTGGGATTGGGTGATAAAATGGCCGGTATGTCTGATATTTTTCTTCTTTCCATTTTTGTGTTTTTAATGTTTTTCTACTACTGATTAATGTTGAAATTAGCCACTTCCATGCTACTATAACTGCTTATGAGTAAGCCTTTGTATAGCCAGTGGCGAAGCCAGAAAATTATCCTGTGGCCAAAACTGTGCGCTTTGTAAATTGACAAAAATGTTTCACAAATTTAACAATATTTATTGCTAAAAATGCAAGCTTTATAATTGCATTAATTTTTTATTTTTTATTTTTTGTTTTGCATTCATTAAGTTTGTGTATTTTGATTTTTTTCCCAACTTCTTAAATGTTATTTAATATTGAGTTGTTTGTAATGAGTTTAAAATTTCAGAATATTTAGATTAGGAATATTTTTATTTGCTTAAATTTTCAGTGCCATTTAAATTTTAGAAGTCTTTATCCACCCCCCCAACAAAAAAAAAAAAAAAAAAAAAAAAAACAAAAAAAAAAAGTTTTGTGTTATTAGTAATGAATTGGGTTATATATATATGGTAAAATTAGTCGGGTTATATATACATAGTAAAATTAGTCGGGTTGTCAAAATTTGGAATATATGTATATATAAATCAATTAAAAACAGATGTTCAAATTTTAGTGAGGCTGGCCCATAATCTAATTTTTTTTTTTTTTTTGACATAAAATTTTTATATATTAGCAGTGTTTTAATGAACTAACTATAGCATAAATAAGTTTGTCCCAAAAATTTGCATGTATTAGTTTTATTTTCCTAATTGAAGTCTGTCATATATTTTTAAAAAATTTTGGGGGGCTAAACTATAGCATAAAAATTTTTTAGCTCAAAAATTTACATGTACTTTGCATTTTTCGAAACGCAGAGGGGGCTGTGGCTGGCTTCATCACTGTCCATAACCCTTGTTTTTATCTAGAATTACTTTCTTAGCTGCAGGTAGACTAGCAGAGGAAAAAGGTTCCGTTAGCTTTGTGCCAAGCAGTTGAGGGAGAATTTGCACACCTCAGTACTTCCCGTTAATGCTGATATATTCTCTAAGCGATAGCATTTGCCTACTCTCAGGGCCATAAATTTGAATTGATGATATTATGCTTTCAAATGTACAAGTACTTTTTTTTAGGTGATATTATAGCAAAGAGAATAATAAACACCAACCTTGAAAAAATTGGAGAATTATAAATCAATACAGGTAACTTAGACAATTGACCTTGGCCACCTGTTGTATGTGATTAGCTCTCGATCATTTACCTTCAAGGATTGTTTCTTCAGATACTTTGAAGGCTTTCTAAGATCATTGAGGACAACTAAATATCTAAGAATGGAATGGTTTTGATTCTTTTGCTTGCCTGCATGATAAATGATGATTAATCTTCCATTTTGATGGATTTCCATAGAAGAATTTAATGTTGTTAACAAAATATTTTGTATTCTTGACACCGTCTTTTGATGCATCCTAGGAAAGAACAATACAGAAGATCCAGTACTATGTAATCATTATTCTGTCTAGTTTTGACCATGATTCATGCATGTGATTCTTGCATATTCTATAAACTATGACGGTACTTGTAACATGTTCTATTTCTAAATCAAGAGATTTTTAGAAGTTTTCCTCTCCCTCATTTGGAGTCATTGCACGTGCTGCATGAATTGTTTGCCTTTTTGCTTCGTTTATTTGTTTGTCTTTCAGCTTGAATGCATTTTTTTTTGTTTTTTTGGGGGGGGGGGGGAGTCAGGAGGCTTGGTATGCCCTGAATGTTGACAACCTGAATTTGTTGGGATAAGAGGAATCTCTTTTAACCAGATCTTGTTGCCATCCTTATTTAGTTGGCTACAACCGTCAACTTATAACTATTCACACATGATTAGTAAAAATAAATTAAAAATGAATTTTCCTTCCATTGGTAAGTTTTGTGGGAAAAAAATTATTCTTACTTTTTAAGTTTATAGAAGTCTCCTTCTCTCTCTCTGCCCATTAAGTGTTGTCCCACATGCTTTTAAGATTGCCTATCATGTCACTATAGTCATCAATTTAAACCATATCTCTTTTTACTATCCATAGCATTTAGTTTGTGAGAATGTGGAGCTTGCTTGTAAAATGAAGTAGTTCTGCATTTGAATGATACATACATCCACAAGCAAATGGCATGCAACTGTGTCGTTCCAAATCGCTTGGCATTGTTGGCAACATTTTTGACTAATGAGTGCCAGTGACGACTAACAAACTTTTGTGGCTTAGGGAGTACTTTGTTATAGGTGGCATAAAGTGTTCAAAATGGTTAAAAGAGAAGGGATACGTTCCATTCAATTTGGGGTGGCAACGAATCAAGCTGCTCAACCTCAGCTTGAGCTTGAGCTCAAGCTCAATTTATTTCTTTAACGAGACGAAATCAAGCATGAGCTCGACTTGAAAACCAGCTCGATAAAATAATATATATAATTTTTTTACGAAGTGATGTTATTTTGATTTCGTTGAGTTATTCGTTTTAATTGGTAATACTTTAGACTAAAGCAACTTCGTTTTGGTTAGTCAAGCTACTCGTGAACCAAGCTTGAGGTTGAGTTTGAGAAGAAAAAGTTTGCTAGCTATCAGCTACTAAAAAGCTAATTTTTTTGTGTTTGGAAAGGGAAGCAAGTTAGCTTATTAGTAACTAACTTTTTGTTAATTTGACATTTTTACCCTTCATGTTTTGAAAGAAGTTAAAAATGTGAGAGGGCAATTTTGGTCATTTTAAAAAAATTCAGAAAATTGAGTAGCTAGTTACTAGCTGTACTAGCTACTAGCTGTGGTTCCGAAACGGAAAAGCTCAAATTGTTTTTTGTTGAGCTGAGCTCGAATCCTACAAAAGCTGGAGCCCATACTAATGGTTCAAGTTGAGCTTTGGGCCAAAGCTTAGGAGTCGGGTCAGTTCAATTCCAGCCAACGTTCAGTTGTTGAAGTAACCATAAAGCCTAGACAAAACTTGTATATCAATTTATAAATGTCGGTCATGCAACAAGGCATGGCCTTAATTTGTGAAAACATTAGTATCATAATGAAAAAAATATTGGTTGGATGTACTGGATTAGTTAGAGAAGAATGCAAACTTCTTTCTATGGAGTTGAACTTGTTTTTCTAAAGCATGTTTTATGTATTCTTTTTAATGTTCTATTTGACTTTTCTGGATATAGTTTGAGGTTTGTGGAATCTTTGATTGAGTTGGAATGCTTGTGTACAGATATGATTGAAGAATTGATAAGCCGGGGACAGCAGGTCGATGCAGTTCATTTCACTTTTGAAGTTGGCCTTGAAGACAAGTTCCCCCCTGTCCCACTCTTGAAGTCTTTCCTGAAGGATGCGAAAAAAGCTGCAAATTCTATCTTGGAGGATCCAAACAATTCGGGTCGAGCTGCGGTATCAATTTATTTATGTCATTTTCATGTGATATATTTTTTTATTTTTTATTTTTGGTTTATACACTTTTACTTGCATGTCATAAATTGCTCTCTTTGGCAAGTTTTGTCTGTTGAATGGCACTAACTCTTACCGCTGCCAGAAACATTTTTAAAGTTTGACCATTAAATATATCGTGCAATAAAAACCTTTCTGTAAACAATGAAATAATTTTTCTGTTGTACCAAATTATCAGTTAAGAGAAATTTAGGTTTAATGTTCTCTTGAGGGCGTAGAACTGTCGTATTTTACAAATAAGTTAATGGTGCTGAGGTAAAATGCAGTTATTCTTATATACTGATCTGCTTCTCTTTTGATTAAATGGGATACAGGCTCTAAAACAGTGTTAATTCTTGTATTTTGCAGCATCTCGCTGCACGCAAGGAGCAATCCGCACTTCGGGCTGTTATCAAGTGCATTGAAGAATACAAACTTGAGGCTGAATTCCCTACCGAAAATCTCAGGAAGCGCCTTGAACAGTTAGAGAAAGTCAAGACTGAGAAGAAAAGGCCAGCGACTGTCCCTGCCAACAAAAGAACACGAGCAAACAATGGCGGTCCAATGCCACCTGCAAAGGCTGGTCGCTCAACAAATGCTTATGTGTCATCTTTTCCAGCAGCTCCTACATTTGTCAGATCCCCCTCCCACACTCAATACCCAGCTGGGGTTCCATCGTATCCTGCAGCCCCTGCCATGTATGGCGGCAGGAGCCCTCCGACCAACCCTTATGCTTACTCGCCTGAAGCAGCTCCTCCCCTTACTGTGTCATATCCTGGAGCTCCAATGAATTATCCTCCATATGGTGGCTATGGGAACGGTGTTGCACCAGCTTATCAGCAGGCTTACTACCGATAGACATGACTTACTCTCTGAAGATGGTGACGCTGTATTGATGACTCTAATCTTGAAATTCCTAAATGGTCTGTAATCACTAACCTTTTAATGGTAGCGATATCTGTGTGTTAATCCCTAATCCTGACCTTATGCTGCATCTTGACTTGTGAAGGACAGGTTCTCTATCTAATGTTGATTAAACTTGTAGTACTAGGTGATTGTGAAAAGTAATTAAGACAGTTTCTTAACAAATATTTGGGTTACTACAGCTGATGGCCTGTCTTCACATGAAAGATGCTTTGGCTGTTTTTTTTGGCATCTTACCCTTGTTAGGTTCTTTGATTGTCTGATAAAATGGAGACAATTCCCGTTTGTCTTTCTAGGAATTGTGAATTATGCTAGTTGAGTAGGCTGTTTGATCCCTCTTCCCAGGAATCGTGTGTTGTGGTACACGAGTTCAGTGGGCCATTTGGTGGAAGTTTGATGGATTTGATTTTGATTGAGCTCCATTCTTTTAAATTATTGAAAAGGAAGATTGATGTGAAATGATATGTTTGATGCCTTGTGTCTGATGATAATGGAGGGTCGGTAACTGGCATGAGACAATTATGACAACTACACTGAGTAGGGAAAAAAAAAAACTCTCAGCCATGTTTCATGACATTCCGAGTTTGAATTCTGGTTAAGTGCAAGGTACGAGACCTGCTTGCTTGACATGAGTGTTTGTCTCCCCTTTCGAGTTGTGCTGTATATTCTGTAATGGAATATGTTATTTTATCGTGTAAATCTTATAGAAATTGCAATTAGGATAAATATTACCGTGCTGGTTTGTATTGGGAAATATTATTTTATCATAAAAATCTAGGGGAAAATGCAATTAGAATGATTATTAAGGGCATTGTTGTAATTGGAATATACTTTGATGAGTTTAAGGTTTGCTATATCCATAACTTTTCACATTTTTTGCATCATTTTTTTTAATTTTTTTTTATTGTATAGTGGTCTTTTTGGTGTAGGTGCTCACTAATTTCTAGCATATTTATGCAGAAGGGAAATTATTTCTTCGTTGGAAAATAACTTTCATTGTGTGTTACCCATATTCCAAATGTCAAAATTAAAAAAAAAATCATGTTAGGGTATCTTCAGCAGCTTTTCTACTTAAGGAGATTTCTTATAATAGGGAAATGAATAATCAATTTTTTGATCTCCCTACCAAATTCTTTATCTGCTTTCTTTAAGTTGGATCAACCAAAATGAATTCTTACATTTAAGGATAACTCTAACTTCTTAAACTATTATTTTAATATTTTTTTTATTTTTCATTTATATTTAAATAAAGTCAATTGTATAAAGAAGTATTCTTTAATATATTTTAAAATAATTATTTTAGAAAAATTACTGAAGATGCTTTTGTATTTATTCTAAATATCAATATTATAAAACAGTCATCCGGTTGTTAATTTTAGGATCTCAAGGATTAGTTGAGGTACGCGTAAATTGACTCGGATATCCCGAGTTATCAAAAACAAAAGACAGTCATTTAGAATAATTTTTGGAGAAATAGAATAGAGTTTTGGGAATTGTTGTCATTCGAAACTCTGCAAGTCCTTTTAGGGCTGCTAGAAGTGGACAAGCATTGCACTAATTAACAATGGGATGGATTTTGCTAAAACAAGATTGAGGTCTTGGATTTGGGTGGCTGTCAGTCAGGTTAACATTTCTTTTAATATCAGTCTCTCCTCCTTTTGACTTCTTATTCCCTGTGCTCTATTATTATTGGTCAAAATGGTAAAACTTTATTCCCCGTGACTTAGTAGAACCCCAGACTTTTGACTGTATGTATCTATTGATCCTTGTATTTTAACAAATTTATAACTTGTACTATTAAAATAAAATGGGTAATTTCAATTACACTTGCATGGATGGAAAATAAGTTGTCTTTTGATTTTTTTTTTATTTTTTAGTTTTTGTTTTTTATTTTGAATTTATTTTTTCTTTTACACTTTTGAAAATAAAGAAAACAAATTAAACGCATTTGATCATTTGTATTTTTTAATTTATTTTTAGAAAACAGAAGATTAGTTTACACATGAAATAAAAAATGACAAGAATTTTTTTTGAACGTTTTCAATCCAAAATAAAAAAAAATAGAGTATTTTTTTATTTTAAAATTTTTAAAACACAAAACACATAAAATAAAATAAAAAAACTAACCAAAATTTCCTGAATACAATGCAAATGAAAATATCCCGGTTCCTCCTCTACCTAACGTGGTTTCTCAACTAAAAGTTGAGATTACAAGAGATTAGAAGCGCCAAACAAATTGTAAGTGTGTAAATTATATCTATGCAATGGTAAAACTAACATAATTTACCCTTTTTAAGATTGGTACCCTTTGCATTCATTCAAGTTGTTCAGTGACTGGGCTTGTTTGCGTCCTGTTAATAAAACGGTTGGCAAAACTTTTTCGCACACCAACTGTTTGATGATTTGCTCCTTCCAACCCTTTTATATATAATGATAAAACAAATGTAATTTCACCTTGATGATCAAATTTACTGATTTTTCCACTTGGGGAAGGATGAAACAACTGCCTAGACACCAATTTGCGATGGTTCTTTTTTTTTTTTTTTTGTGTCACCCACATTATTTTCTTATAACCAAAACAAAACATTAGCAATAACCAACCGCATTTCACTCCACTCAAAACATTCAGAAACCATAACGAAACATAGCAGAATTACCTCTATATATTCTCAAATTTCTAAACTCTTGTACATGAGAACATCAATTAATCACACCCTCTTGAGTCAGTCATTAGCAGTTGCTAGTTGCAACGAGAGCAGTTCTTCCTCAGGAATAGTCCTAATACGACAATCCGACCGCGGATAAGCCGCACAGAGCAAAGCATAGCCTCTCTCCACCACATCGTCGCTGAGCATTCCATCGCTCTGATCGACCGTGCCACTCAGAAGCTTAGCAGGGCAGGTCATGCAAACTCCGAGCTTGCAGTCGTGGGGCACGGAGATGCCGGAGTCCAGTGCCTTGGACAGAATCGTCTCGTCGGCCTCAACCTCAAGCTCGGTGGTCTGACCCTCGTGCTCAATCAGCACTTTGTGAGACCGGACAGCACTTAGCCAGTGCCGCCGGCGCAAGCTTGGCAGCCGGGCTTGGAGGCTTAGGTGGAGGGCTGCTGGGTGGCTGCTGTGGTTGTTGGGCTTTCTGGGTTTTGTGAGAGTGAAGGAAGGAGATGGGGTGGTGAAGTGAAGAGTTGCCATGTCTTCTTTGTCAACGAGGGAAAATGTGGGAAAGGTGTTCTTTTGAGTGTGGTGAGGAGATGTGTGGTGCTTGAGAGGATAAGGTTTGGGGGGTTTGAGCTTTGATGGGTAGGTTTCAAACATAAATACCTCACTTGCTATTTATTTAAATAACTTTAACTAATTATTCACCAGTTATTATTTAATATAAATTTTTTTTCTTTTTCTTTTAGGTAAATTGAAAAATTTAATTAAAAATACATATTTCCCTATATGACAAATAAAATAAAATATGATTTGACTTACTTTTTAACGTTTTAAATACAGTTACAAATAATACAAAAGATACAATGAAAATCTATTTAAATGGTCATTCTGTAGGAAAAATCCGATCAAACAGTATGTTTAAAATAAAAAGTATATTTTAATTTTTTATGAGATTTAATTGGAATTCGTAAAGATATTGAGATTTAAAGATATTTGTAAAGATTTTATAGATATTTACGTAATTTCAAGTAGAAAAAAATATTGTAAGAATTTGAAGAGATTTTTAAAGAAAACGAGTGTTTCAAACTTGCCCTAGTATTTCTTACTTCTGGTAAAACATAAATATAACACGATACAAATGTATTAATTCAAGATTAACAAAAAAAATTAATGATGTAAAATTAACGTAATTTATTCATTATAGATTAATTTTGTAAGATATATTTGCTAAATGGAGGTACTAAAAGAAGAAAAAAAAAAAAAATCAATAGCTCCATGATTTCTTATGCCCGTCTCATATAAACTCTACTTAAATTATGTAGTATGTTTAATTTTTATCTATTGAGCCGCTGTGATCAAGCGGGTCGACTCATTTGGGTCGTCAGCGTTGCTTTCGGTGATTAGATACATACATGTAATGTAGCAACCTTTGAAGAGAGCTCACAGCTTGGCATCAGGAGCTAAAGCGAATTGATCGTTCTCCGTCCTCAGCTCTGTTCACTTCACCTCTGATTCTCATTTCAATGATTTTAAGGATTTGTAATTGATTCACTCATTCCTTCCTTCTTCATTTGAAAACATTGTTTTATTGACTGTCTAATTTTAATTAAGAAATTTTTAATATTGTTTTTTATTTGAGCTGATTGATGATGCTTTATCATACAAGAAATGTGCAGTGTAGTTTCCATTCTCAAAAATCAAAATGATTTTTAGGCTGTGAAAAGTATAAAACTGAAAGGGCCGAATGCTGTGATTTGTAGCCCAGAAAAAAATAGTTGCTTTTCGAGCTTGTTTTGTTCACTCTCTGTTTCGTTTGACTGCTATATATGAGCTTTTATTACTATCATCTATGCGCATTTGTTATCTTTTTTCATCAAAAATAAAATTATGAAGAGAAGTGGGAAAGAAAAAAGAGAGAGAGAGAGAGAGAGAGAGAGAGAGAGAGAGAGAGATAAAAACGGAAAAAGAGAGGGGGGTCAGTTGGGTATTGAAACCAAAGGTAAGCAATAATACACCTTGCATTTATCAGTACAAATGACATGATTCATGAATAATGAAAACTCTTTGTAATGATAATAATTTCCACAACCCATTACCTGAGAGGCTGCATTATAGATTGTGGCTAAACTGGTAGATATCATGTGGATTTTAATATTCTTCAATATTACAGAATCACTTTTCAACACTGCTTTCTGCACATGTTACTTCAAAGTTAAAATATTTTACTTAAACTGAGCAAGAGGTTTTCCTCAGTCCATGACTATCCTTCAAACAGTGGGGCTATGTTTGTTTGCGAGATTAGAGTTTGTATGTCCGTGAATCCCACTTTAATCCCACGTTTGGTTTGAAAAAGTTAGAAGGGATTATTACTATCTTCGGATAACTTATATTTCAAAAATTAGGTATAAGCAATACCAAGAGAATGATAGTACGATGAATATCGTCTCTTGGGATAAGGATAAAATGATCATTATACCCACCCTACTATATATTATGTTA
This sequence comes from Sideroxylon spinosum, assembly GCA_003260245.2. NCBI lineage: Eukaryota > Viridiplantae > Streptophyta > Magnoliopsida > Ericales > Sapotaceae > Sideroxylon > Sideroxylon spinosum. The sequence continues at coordinate 23,707,345 of QLOD02000038.1, read as the reverse complement.
TTTATTATAATGTATACTAAATTATATTATATTATAATATTATTTTAATATATGGTTTAGAAAATCCAATGGCGAAGACATGGATGATATGGGCAGGAAGGAAGGCTCTGCACAAGGAGTTCTTGTTGGTCCTGCTGGTGCAAATTAGTGATTTATTTTGATGCTCGTCGAGGATGTTTAAAATTCTTATATTACAAGGGTATTTAGAATAATTAAAAGTGAGGTAAAATATAAATTTATAATTTATATAATAAGATAAAAAGTAAATAATTTTTAAAAATTTTTGAAATTTTATTTTACGCCAAGTATACCTATATTTATGTAAAATCCTTACATAATCTATTTAAGAAAGGAAAAACTTTTAGGATCTGTTTGTTTGTGAGTTTTTCAAAAATAAAAAACAGAATAAAAATGAATGTTATGATTTAAAATTTTATTTCTTCCGTACGTGAGAGAGAAATAAAAAAAATAAATTAATAAAATTTTTGAAACGAAATATTTAAAGATTGTTTGGTTAATTAACATTTATCAATTTTTACTAATTTTTTATATTTTATTTTAATTAAATTTTACCACATATGTTACATTTATATCTAATTATTATACTTTTGCGATATTTTTTTTAATCAATTAAACACCCTTACTCATATAATTAAAAAAAAATTACAAATATATATTAAAATTAAGTGAAGCACTCCACCTAAAAATCTGTGAGAAGGATTGGAATATAAATCTAACCCCCCAAAATACCAAATTTGGCTAAAACGGAAATTCAATCTTTCATGTTCCCAAATTACTTTGCTAAAACTCACAACTTCTCAATCTCTGCCAACTCGTTCCCAATTTCAGCAACAGTAGCTCATCCCATCTCATCAGCCGAAGAAATCCTGAACGCCTTTTCCGGCGAAGATCCGGTCGGAGAGCTCAGCTAAAACGGCATTAACGGTGAGCAAAACGACGCTCGACCCAGCGATGACTCCCAGCACCACCCCCGTGGTCCCCATCACCTTCCCAAAAGCCGGCCACTCGATCTCCCTTATCTCCTCCCCCACGCCGCCCCAGAATTCCCCTCCTCCTCCTCCACCGCCGCCATCTCTCTCCCTCATCGCCTTCCTGATCTCCGAACCCAATTCCGACGGGTCGCGGGTTGCGCCGCTAGTGGGTTGCGGTTGTGGCTCACTGGGTGGGCTCTGCTGCGTTCCAACGGATTGGGTTTCGGAGCCGTTGCTGCTGCTGCTGGCTTGAAGGTTATCTTCTCCTTCTTCTTCTTCGGCAGTGGTGGCCTTGACGGTGAATTGGGTGGTTTTTCTTCCGGTGATTCTGTAGATTGTGGAGCGTTTGATCATTTTGGGCTGGGCGAAAATGGGTGAGGATTTGATTTGTCGGTAAGAAGAGGTTCTTGGTATCGATGCTGTGGGTGGAAATTGCAGAGAGAGCTGAAGCGCCATTTTTCTGGTTGTGGCTCTGAAGGAATGAACGAGAGATGGGCTGACACCGACTCCAGTGGAGTAATGGTGGGGGAGGAGGGTCAAAATAGGGAATTACATTTGAGTTTCTCCCCCACCTCTTGAACTTCTTGGGTACAAGAGGAATCAGGTTCGTAAATGGGCCTCAAGCCCTTTCAAGAGTTGAGTGCTCAAGGCCTGGACTTTGTGCTAGTTTTCTTTCCGTTAGAAGTTAAAAGGAAACAAAAATGAAAGAAACAAGAAATCAAAGTCAACATGGGTTGGGAAATTTTTACTTGAATGTTATTGATCCAATAACTAAGCTGCTTTTAGTCCTAATTATCGAATCAATCAAATATATGAAAGTGATGAAAATATATGTGGGTATATATAGCTAAATCACCAGCTAACTTTACATATATACACACAGAATAAGAGTTGTATCCTATGTTGTCTTTTTCAGTTGATATTTTATTAATGTATATTCGGAGTTTTATAAAATTTTATAAAATTTTGTAAATCTTATAAAACTTAAAATTTTTTATTCACTGTATGAATTATAAAACTGTAATTTTTATAAATTTATATTATATAACTTCAAAAACCCCTAAGTTAATATCTCTATCAGTTGTTAGTTTATTATGTTACCCAACCATTAAATTGGCATATTATCTTCTTCCGAGCCCTAACATCATTCACTAGTAATTAAATAAGAGGGTCTCTTTCACATTTTGGGAGGGATTGGGGGGGGGGGGGATGGGTAGGTTAGATTTTTGATTCATGGAGTAATTACCCACCTGTAGACTTCCTCTTTCGTCTTCCAGGAAAAAGGCACATCAATAAAGAAGGATACCCCCCCCCCCCGGGCCCTTGGATTAATGATTGCCTTATCCAAGAGTGGCCTTGCATATATTAGTGAGATTCATCTTTAACATTCCGTCTGAACACAATTCCTCTCCTTGGTTACATTTGGTCTACATATTTGGGCCCACTTAGTTACATTGGGTCTAACCTTAACCAAAATTTGTTTTCATTAATTGTGTTGATTAGTTTAGCTTAGTCGGTTAGGGGTTGTAGCCACTTTTGAGAGATTACAATTTTGAAGCCTAGTGACCCTGGCCTCGTTAGTTTATCCAGACATAACGAGTCCTTAATTGTAAGTTTTAAATCCTGTTACACATTAAAGTACATGCATACAGTACCAACCATATACTGTAGGGATGTTTGAATTGTCAAATTTTATTTTGTTGGGTGCTTAGTATGTTTTAAAAATTAAAAATTTTGAGAGAAAGTCAAAGAAAATTAGAGAAAATTGAAAGAAATTGATAAAATTTTGAGAAAGTCTGCGAGATTTTGTATGTGAAAAAATTTTAAAAAAATTTGGTATTTTTTTGACACACCAAACGGTGTCAAAATTTCCTCCTAAAATTGATTTGACCCGAAATATCCTTGTCTGGTGAGCCTTTTAAAAGCACACATGCATTTAGTAATTATATTCATTTGATGTAAATTTTTGTTCTGATCAGCAGACCATCTCAACATAAAGCACAAAAAGCTGATCAAGTCTGTCGTCCAACAGGACAAATATGCTACAAACAATATATGTTAACTAATTAATCTTGGATTTAGAGCCACATGTCCCAGATAATGGAGAATACTTATATGAAGTAGGTATGCTGCTAACTTCACCTAAACCAACTAACTAAAAAGAAATATTTGTCAAACATATAATTAATTTCATTTGTATTGTGTGGTCGATCCCTAATATAGCCTTTTTTGGATTCTCTTTCTTTATCCCTTCCTAGTCATATAAAATAAAGAACGAAGACCAGCCTTGTGTAATTTTAATTAAAGATAATGTTATACAATTTGATCAAAAAATAGGTCTAGGTGCCTCGAGAATACTTACTAAGGTTAATAAATACATATCACGTTATAATATATCGCATTTTAATAGAGTTATATATGAAAAATGTAAGAAATATTATTATATGGTATGTTTTCTTTGGTTCTTAATTGGTATCCCGACATTTATTAACAAATCTCATATCTTATTTACAAAATTTCTACCTCAACATTATTTTATTTTTTTCTGATAGAACATATATATTATATATAGAATTCCAAAACTTCTTGCCTTCAATGCAAATTTCAGGGTTTTGCTCACTGAACTTGTTGAAGTGGTTTGCAACTTTAGTGGGAATAGTTGGTTGAACCGTCCAAGCAGTATTTTAGGTTTGGGGTGATAGAGACTACATCTAGTTGTGTTTTTTCAATTAAGTGACTTAGAAGTTTACCCCTTGACCTTTAATAATTAATCAATAAGCCTCACCCACGTCCTGAAATAGCAATACTTGGACATATTTGTGGTCTGTTCTCTAATTAATTTGCCGTTCCAAATGATTATTTATGGTTTATATTCACATCCCAGTTGGTAATGAACTCCATCAGAGTCTAATCAAATTGTATTGAAGACAAAAATATGTGTATATATATATGTATATATGAAGAATTTAGCTGTGATTAATTCTTCTAGCTATCTCGCTTAGATCTTGGGTGTAAGATTGTCTACTACTCTTTTTTTGTCAATTGCCTAGTCTGGAACAATTCACTAACCCTATTTGATTTATGAATTATATTTCATTAATCTTCTTCCTACTTAAGCTTTACTTCATTCAACAAAGCCTAATTGTCACTAACAACGTTCTTGAGGTGGTAGACTTAGTCCACAAAATTTCTCCACTTGTCATGAGAAATTATTCTAAATGACTGTCATATAATGTGACAATCTCTTTAATTTTTTAATATTTAAATAATATAATATTACCATCTAAATATTTTAATATGCAGTGAACAGTCACGAATAATTAATTTCCACCACAAGGACCAACTACCATTGTACTGTCTGCCCTTTCATGGAACAACTTGTAGAGTAAGAAGCCCAAGTTAGAAATTAAACAAAACTTGTTAGGACTATATATAAGACAATTATCAAAGCAAATAATTAATCTTGCACTTGGATATCAATTTATAAAGGAAGGACTATTTTATTATATTTTTTTATTAAAAAATAATTGAACAAAAATTCTGTAACAATAGCATTAATTAACATTCTAATAAAAAAATTTAATTAATAATTTATTTTTCAACTAAAAGAAATCTAATTGGATGGTGTTACTCATTTATAAGCATATTGAGACCTCAACTAGCATTTCCCGATGGCTAAAGAGAGAAAAAAAACACTACATCCCATACACAGACAGACATAAATATACATAGAACATAATAAGTTAGAAAACTACATGGTTCGAGGCATTAGCATCCCACGCTTTCCTTGGTTTTGCGATTTACTTTTGTCTTCATAGATGAAACCATCTTTCTCACCAAAGACAAAGTACCATTCCAAAAAAATAAAATAGATATAGAAGAGAGAATAATAATAATTAAAAAAAAAAATTCACAACAACCCTTGTGAAACAACTGATCTTTGGTAGCTTTCTGGGTTTTGTCCAAGGCTGTCTGTGGTAGTGTTTGATGGCATGAGAGAAATGAGAAGATCAGCGAAAGCAGCAATGATGAATTTGTGGTTGTGTCTAGGGTTTAAGGTGAGATAACATACGAGAAGTTCATACAAGTAGTCCCAATCTGCCTCCACGTCCACTATCCGACGTGCTTCAACCATTTCTTGCATTGATCTTCGGAAATCCACGTATGGTTCCGGCGAGTATGTCTGAACGGCGACTCCGCCGGTGCCAAGAGTGTCGGACTCGCCGGGGGCCGCGGCCGTTGATGATGAGTCGATGATGGAGTTGGAGCGGCCGGGAGAGGAGAAGAAGAAGCGTTGGGAGGCGAAGATGGTGGCGAAGTCCGGTGGGGAGTCGGCTAATTCGGACTCGTCGGAGGAAGAGAAGAATTCGTCGGAGGAGGTGAGGGATTTGGAGGTGGAGTGGTCAGCCTCAGAGGTAAGGTCACTGCGGAGAGAATTCAAGTTCTTGATCATTAGGGTTGATGGGGCGAGTTGGGTTGGTGGTGGTGGTGGTGGGTGACTGTGGTCTTGGTGTAAGGGTGAAGGTGGTGGTGGAGGAGTTGTGGTGGGGCAACTGAATTTTGGGAAGCAGAGGTAGATGTTTTTCCAAAGTATGCTGGACATTTTCTAATGCGGAGAGAGAGAGAGAGAGAGAGAGTTATATATAGTTTTTTTTACTGTCTTCGGTTTGGTATGACTAAATGAGATAAAAAGCGCTATTCAGCTGTAAAATTTTACCAGTAAATTTTTGGGGCTGTTTGGACAAAGAAAATGTATTAAAATTATTAAAATTTATTAATTTATTTTAATTAAAATTTTTTCATCAAATTTTTCTTATATTTTTTGTCATTCAAACACCATTTTATTAGAAAACGGGATAAAATAATGTGAACATATAATGTAAAAGAGTTGTGTTTTGTAATCAGCAAGGAGAGTAATGCTTTAAAAGTTGAAGAATCTAAAAAATAAGAAGAATAAAATTTGTTTGTCTATCACTTTAATTTAATCAAAAAATCTATGTAATTCTATTTTAACTACCACTCTACTATTGACACATCATGTTTTAAAAATATTATATTTTAAAAAATAAATTCAACATTTTATATAACAAAATAAAAGTTAGAACGAACAATTCCTTCTAATTGTTAATTTCCCAAAATAGGATATATACTCTTTTAAAATGGGATGGTGCAAAATTATGTGGTCTTTATTTTAGAGGAACAAAATCATAATTAAAAATAAAATTAGAAGAACAAAAATGGTTGAATATAAATAAAAAATATAAATATTAAGTAAACGGGCCTTAACAAAAATGAAGTTGGTATATGCTTTTTCTTTTCCTTCTTTTGGGTAATATCCATTACTGTAGTAGAGACGAGAACACCGCGGGGCTTCTTAAATCATTCAAAAAAAAAAAAAAATGGAGGGGCTACTTGAGTGGGTTTCAGACCCCTGATCATGGAGACCAACAGAGGATATATAACACATGATTTCAAGGTCCTTAACAAAAATAGAGGGCTCACGAGTGAACTGTCCTTCCTCTCCAGAGGCTTAACCAGGTGGCCCGTTTGTGACTTGACGACACTTTTGCCTTGGTAACATACATGGGTAGCGAGATTAGAAAGGGTTTTACCAGCCTTTTTCCATCCTCAGCTCTCTTGGATTTATATCAACCATGGCAGTGCAACTATGTTGGTATAATCATGTTTAGGGACCCCCATTCAGTAGCGTTGTTTTCTTATATATACGTATAAATTTGTACTAAAATGATATGGCAAGGACTATTGGTAGCTCCACAACCCCACTGAATTTTATTTTATTGTTTTCTTTATCATGCATGTATAGTTATTTTTATCCTGTTCTATACAATTTTGATTAATACGCTTCTAGTGGTCACTTTTAATTGTCATTCTCTCACATCATATGCATGTACATAGTTAATTCATTTTCACAAGGCGAGCTTCACCCATTGCGTACCCTTGGGTAGCGGCGGTAGACTTCTCCCTAACCCTAAAAATTAATTTATTATTATAATTATCAAAAATATCAATTTTATTAAAAAAAATTATTTTTTTACTATGATTCTTGTAAATTCTATTTTATTACTATAAAGGTTCTTAATAATTTTCTTATAAAAATATTTTCAGTTTCTCGTGAGACTTTATTTTAGTTCCTAACTAAGAATGTAAATTAAGTTAGCCCTCAAAGAACGCATGCGTGTAATAAAAGTCGATTTAGTGCAAACCTCCCACTTCAAACCCTTAACTTATTACGTGTTAATAGTTTAATTTAAGCTGTGTGAAGGAACAACCTAAAAAAAATAACATATTTGGCGACCAATTCTTGAACAAAAATAAATTTGTTGACTAATTGTACATTTTTTCCAACTAAATAAAAGTTAGTCTACAAATGGTTATTCCCGATTAATTGATAATCAAAAAATAACATTTGCTTGGCCAATATGATTATAAAATCACAAATTTTAATTATATAGAATTGTTCACAATGATAATATGGATGCAAGGTATTCTCAAATACATAAAAAAAAAAAAAAAAGGAAATTGTTAAAGTAGTCTATTATTATAATAATGTCACAAGCACATCAATTTTTTTTTTGGTATGGTATTTTATACACGCGTATTTGTGTGAAAAAGAAGTTCAAAAATTTAAATTTAAGATATTTTTAACTATTAAATTTATTCAATGACAGAATTATTGTTTTTTTTTTTTTCTCACTTTGCTGGTATATGTATGTATATATATGCTGGGATGACCCATCGGCACATTACACATTGATAGTTAGAATGACGTGTATGGAGGTAGCGTTGGTTTGTTCCTTCTAGCGTTCGTCTTTGTCATGGATATCTGATACCAACTAACTGGCTTCACAACCATCCAAAGTTCGTTTAGCTATTGGCTTTTCCCCACCTCGTTATCTTTCTGGAATTTGAAAAATAATGAAAATGAGCTATTTGGAATCACTTGGGGGTTTTGTGTAGACAGTTTTCACTTTGAATAAAATATTATAATAAAAAATTGTTTTTCTTATGAAATATTTGGCAAGTCAATCTTGAATTTTAACTGGTTTTCCAACACAACTAGGGGAGTTGAGCAACATCCATCCAAATTTACAAATAATGAATTGATTTGCAGTGTGCCAAATATGTACGGCCAAGTCAAACATGGGGGGAGAGAGAGAGAGAGAGAGAGAGAGAACCCCCTGCAATTGCAATCAATTTTGACTCTTCAAATGAAGGGAGTGGCCTAAATGTGCACTTATAATCCTCCCTATCATTGCAATATGAAGGTGACCCCAAAAAAAAATAGATTTGGCAATTAATACCAAGGCCAATTTGGTATATCCTGGTGTGATTTTCTTAGCTGGCTGTTTATTGTATAGAGACAACTTTTTGTGTCCAGAAAAAAAAAAAGTTAGAAATTTGCCAATTGGGAAACGTCCCCTCATGGATCCTTTGGATTCTTTATCAGGGTCTAGCTCGAAAGTAAAATTTAACCAAAGAAGCTATCAACTTTATTGAGAAGACCGCTGTTGTTGCAAGAAGCTTCGTGGACGTCCATTGCATACCACAAATCAAATGGGCCTTTATTTGCATTTTTTGACCGTTTCTAACATTCGGCTTAGTGAGTAAAGTCCTTCATTTTCTGCGTTGAGAAATTTCCCTGTCACCTATTGCACTGTTTTCAGGCAAGCAACGATGTTGTTTTGCTAGCCCTTGCAAATAATGCTTTCAACTTTCTGAGAAAGTAAGGCTTCCTTTGATTTGTTTTTTATGTTTTATGTTTTTTATTTTTGTTTTTTATTTTTAGTTTATTTTTTATTTTACACTTTTAAAAACAAAGAAAACATTTTAAATGCATTTGGCCTCTTATGTTTTCAAAATTTGTTTTAAAAAATAGAAAATGAGTTTACACATAAAATGAAAAATAACAAAAAATCATTTTGAGTATTTTCAATGCAAAATAAGAAAATTCTCAAAATAAGGAAAATAGAACATTTTCTATTTCCTTGTTTTGAGACTTTTATCATAAAAAACGAAAACAGAAAATGAGAAAATAAACCAAATGCCACTTGAGGGATTTGACATTCATCATTTCAAACAACGAGTGCAATTATTTGACGTTAGTTAAGCAAATTTTAAGTTTATTGGAATTGTGCCATGCACACATAATATTTTAGTAAGTACGTCTTCCCGCTATTAACTTTCTCTTATTTTTTATTTTTATTTTTTTAATTTTATATCAATTTTATGCCAAATTATACGTGATTTGATTAATTCTTAAAATTTTAAAGTTAACGATCTGGTAAAATTTCAAAAATCTCAAAAAAATTTGAATTAATGATTATTAAAAAACAAATACATGACTTAAACAGCTAATTAAACTGTCCTGGATAACTGCCAACAACCTATTGCAAATGTACACAAAATGAGCCTCGCATGCATCCATTCCTATGGTCTATACACATGTCCGTCACCACCCAACCTTACTGTACCCTATCCAATTCATTCCAATTTAATGGATTAGGGCTGTGGAAATTGGAAATGTAGTCTATCATGTTTATCAAATTAGCTTTAATTTTGTATTTAGTTTGCAATAGTGAAATTCTGAATTGGGTTTTATATCCTCAAATCGAAATAAATAATATCATAATATCACACGAGATTGAGAAGACATATCTTTAACATCCAAATTTGCTTTTTATTAAAATTTAAAGAATCAAATTTATTTCTTATTACATCTCATGTTATATCTTTTTATCTCACTTTATATATCTCATCCACAGACTATTAAAAAAAAAAAAGGGTCTCACATAAAAATTAATCTTATATTATATTCAATCTCATATTTTATACTATAGTATTATTTATATCTAATCATCCAATCACTCCAATTAAACATAGTTTAAGAGTGAACAATAAGTAAGTTAACCATCATGATTAGTTTTATTTTAACGGATTTTTTTAAATGTTATAAAAATAATATAATTTTTAATTTTATTTTACTGACATCATCCCGACAATTTTCTACATCAGTTTCTTTAAACAGAAATCGAGTCCAATATTTTCATTTTAAATTTAATACTATATTAATTTTTTAGGTTGCAAATTATTCATTTGCAATCACTTAATTCTTAAATTCGATTTTTACTACTCATCCAATAATTAATTTTTACAACTCACTCAATAAAAAATATCGAAATAAAATTAGAATATTTAAAACTATAACTTAACAAATGATATGATATTTACTTATTAACAATTGTGTTATATATCTGATCTTACTTGTATATGTTTTAATATTTATGATAAATGGGTAATATATGAATAACAAACATTTGTCCTAAAGTACCTCGGGCCAATAAATCGGGCTTGAAAACTTTTGCAGCCCCCCCTTTCCCCCAAACCTCACAAACCTAAACTCTAAAAAAACATGGGCGCGGCAGTTTCGCGGAGCTATGAGCATGGGTCCAGCCCTCTGCTTGGACTCATTATTTCCATCCTTTGGTACAAGGGGTAAGAGTTCATTCAGTATTACGAAGAGAACTTTTAGCTATGAGATTCTTGTATTTGTTGCGACGCGCCTAGAAAACTAGACAGTGTGGCAAAATATCATCTTATACGACCACAATAGTCTTTCTTGACTATAAATTTCACCTCCTTAATCTTTTCTAATCAAATTAGAACTAAACAATTTGATAATTATATTATATAATTAATTCACTTGACTCATTAAACAAAATCAACAAACTCACTTTCTTGTAAATCTCAAATCTTATATTCATCTATCATTTAATGTTATCACCTAATATCATTATACAATCAAATTAACATAAAATATATCAGATTCTCACTATTAGAAAAAAAATGTAATCAATATGTGAGTTCCTTTTTCTCTCTCTCTTCTCTCTCTCTTTGTAAAATTATTATTTGTAATATCTACAACTAACTTAAGCATGCATTAAAGAGTCTCCAGTCGAGAATCATCTCTTATTATTTTATTTTATTTGTATGAAAGAAGATAATCTAGGGAACAAGATGTTAAAATTTTATACGTAGACGTGCATTGGACAAAACCTCCAAACAAAATAGAAAAGTTAGAAGACCCGAAAAGTCTCTCCTATTTTAATTTTTTTTTTTTTTAAAGGCAAAGGGCCCAATCTTATACATATGTATATGCAGATACACAAAGTGATAACAGTAAACAGAACCAAAACCATCATAATCTTGCACGGTGTTAATGCAAGCGCTCTCTTTTCGTCGCATTCCACGGATGCACTTGCGAAGATCGATCACATCATAGAGCCCCGTCGTTGAGCCTAGCGGCTGCAGCCACGGACGCCGCCACTCCGCCCGGATGTGTGGCCAATTTTGGATTGTTCCTCAGCTCCGCACTGGTCACTCCCTCTGCGTCATCTCTAGTCACCGCCTTGTCCGCCGCTAGCCTCCCAGTCGCACTCTGCATCGATTGATTTTCGATAAACCGACACAAAATTAAGAAAATTTTATTTTTTTAAGTATTCGATGTGATATTTAAAAATTTCTATGAAAATCAAAAACTTCATGTAAATAAGAGTGTTAAATGAACCAAATCTTTTGCGCTATTCATGGGAAGCTCATCAAAGGTTTAAAGCTCATGCTTGGCCCTATAAAATGAACTATTTTTAAATATATTTATAAATATTTAATAAAAAAAATTCTCATTTTAATTCCTTAGGAAACTAAACATAAATTTTGCAACTCTTTACCGTCAGAACATCAGTGAGCTTGATCTTGTCCTCGTCGCGTTCCAACCCGGCGTTGAAAGAAGCTGCTGACTGAGCAGAAGCTGCAACTCCACCGGGAATTATGACATTGCTACCTGTTGCTCTCACCTCCGCCGCTTGGATCGCGGCGGCGTCGCTCTGGTCGACCGGCTTGTTGCCTGCTGTGTTCGCCGCCGCCTCCAGCGCCTCGCCTATGGTTATTTGCGCCTGCACTGTCCCTCCCAGCGTTGTCTGTTGCACTGGCTTAGGTTCATAATATTGCCCCACAACCTGAGATCAAGCCCAAAATTGTAAAACATCGTAGAAGTTTACGTACGTGGAGTTATTTAACAAAAATATCCTCCAAATTACTTTTTTTTGTTTTTTTCTATTTCGTCCTTAGATTACCAAACCACGTTACATTTCCAAATTATTCAATTTTGATTTATTACGTCCCAAACATTAACTCTATTTTAACAAAAAAAATTATCCTACGTATGGATCATGTAACTTTTTTCATTCTATTTCAGAAATATAATGGTTTATTCCTCTTATTTGGCACCCAAAAAAAATTAGATATTTCCTTCCTTGCTAGTTGCTATTATATGCTATTATATAAAGAATATTTGGTGTAATAAAAAGTAAAATAAAATAAAATAAAATATATGATTCGTAATATAAGATAAAATATATGATTCGTAATATATGTATTAAAATAAAAAATAAATTATTTTTAAAAATTTTGAGAGTTCGTTCGATATTTTATTTTTTACACCAAACAGACGAGAGACAGACCAAACAGAGAGAGAGAGAGAGAGGGGGGTTCATACGAAATTGTCTTGGATACTCAGTAGGGACTGGGAGGCCACTACACACCTGACACTTTTTTTTTTAAATAAATATAATTTATATTTTTAACAAATAATAGATTATAATTTTTTGTATTTGATGTTTTCTATTTTTTATTTTTTTAACGTTTTTCTCTTTCATTATATAGCAGCTGCTACCAATTAGAGACAAAAAGGCACTTTTTAGTGTCAAATGAAAAGAATAAATTGACTACTATACCCTTAAGCTGGGATGTTAAAGACTATATGGGTGTATTTGATTAGAGGAATTGGATGATGGGGTATAAGTAATACCATGGATAATATATGGGATTGGATATAACATGGGATTAATTTTTTATGTGGGATTATTTTTTTGGTATTTGGTTGGTGGGATATAAAGTGGGATAAAAGTTATGGTTTGACATGTGATGTGACAAGAAATAATTTTGAGCCTTTAGATCTTGGAGGGAAACAAATCCAGAGATGGGGGATGAGTAATACCACATCTCCCATGGTATTACTCATCCCTCGTTTTGGGGGATATGAAGTCCAGTCCGGAGTTTTAATACTGTGAACCAAACACGGCACTAAAGTCAACTTGGTCAAAAATGATAGACTGTTAGTCCAATCCCTTGTTTTATCCCGTAAACAAACATGGCCCATGACCCAAATATAACTATTTTACCATTAATTTTAATGAATTGTATTAATATTTGAATTAAATAAAAAGAAATTAGATAATTCGAACACTTAATAATTAAGTTCAATGGTTCAGCGATTAAAAAATAATAATAATAATAATAATATGAGATATTTTTTTAAAAAAATTCACAAATGTATAAACCCAATTTTTAAGAGGAGGAGGGGAGAGAGAGAGACTTGTCCGGCCACTGATTCTGTTACGACGCGGGTACCGGTGTAATCAGTAGCGGTGACGGTGACACCTCTTTCTCCGGTGACGTCCGTGACGTCGCGATGGCCAACTAGGCCAGCCCTCTCATTCACAGTCGCGGCGGACTGCATTGCTGCCGCTGGTCCGCCCTTTTGGGTTTGTCCGAAGACTTTGGTTTCCGCCGTCTGCATCATGGCAGCGTCTTCCGGTGCGACGGGCTTGCTTGCGAGGTCGCCCGATACTTGGAAGATGTCTCCGTACTTGATTGGATCTTGCTGCTCCTGGCCTTCTTGTGGACGTCGCGGTTGTTCCCGGCTCATTTTTCGGTTTGCAATTGTGGGTCAGATACCGGCGAAATATGTCAGATTTCTGGGCGTTGTCTCAAGTTGGAAGCTTGATGGGTGCATAGGATCATATACAGACATGGTTTTGAAGTGAGTAAGGTAACTGAAACGTGGCGTTTTTGTTGGGGGAACGTGGCAGGTGTCCAAGTGGGCAAGTTGGATTATGTTGTACACGTGGCAGATGAGCGGTCAGTTATATTGTGGAGATATCTTGACAGTTACACGTAGCAGTGTAGTTGGCTTGCTGTCATCTCCCTATAAACTTTGTTTCCCAGAAATCATTTAGGGGAAGAAAATGGAAATATATATGGGTTTCTCTCCTATTTATTATTCAGCTGACTTTTTTTTTTTTCCCCCTTATTTTCAATGTAAAAATTGGTAATGTATAATGTATGAAACACTCAACCTATTCCGATGACTAGAGTCGCGTCAGTCCAGCTCGTGCCGCTCCCCACAATGTATAGTTGTTACAGTGTAATATTTTTTTTTATTATTAATAAAATCCATTTATCTATTTTTATTTTTAAAGGTAAATTAGACACTTGTAAATTAAAATTTGAAATTGCAAAATTTATTTTCATTCTTCAAGACTAAACGATAACTACTTTTTATTTTAAGTTAAAATGATAATTAATTTATTTTTTAAATACTTATATAATAAAATACAACTTATGATTTGATATTTATTTCAATCATCACTAAAATTTCGTCATGTCATTACTGTTATTTTTTTTCTTAATTTTGAAATTTGAGATTCAAATCTATATAATAAAACATATCAATTAATGTGATAATTACATATATGGCATAAAAAAAAAAGTGGTGTCAGGGTACTAAATGATCCGTTCTTTGCACGGACTTTCACTAGTATACTGTACATATATATAGAGGACGAAGGAAAAAATTATTAGCCCTTAACCTTATTCGATTAGTGCAACCCTAAATTCATTTAGGGGCGAGATAACCCAATTGACCTAGTAAAACCATATTGGACTCATTTTTGGAGGGTAAATTATAAATTACTAGGTTATTTTAAAAAACTCATGAATCGTACAAATATGAACAAATTTTACGTTAATGAGCGAACTTTAGAGAAGAAATTTTTGTGAAATTTCGAATTCACGGCTTATTTGAAGGTCTAATGAGGAAGATAATTTCTCCTCATTCAAATGAGAGAAGAAGACTTCTTCGTTTTATTATTTTCCTTTATTTCGCCATATTTAGATTTGGGAGAATTTGCATTGTTTGTTGTTTAAAGTTAAACCAGAAAATGTAATCCACGCATATTAGATCATTCCTTTATTGCAAGGCACTGTTCAGAAGACATTAGCCCAACGCCATGGATTATGGAAACAGGGACCACAAATAGTAGTATCTAGTATCCAGCACCCCTTTCACTGCGCTTGCTTCCCAGTCACAGCATTGTCGAACAGACCACATTGGTATACCTTAAACTTAGAAAATCCCATTTCAGAATAAATACATCACGGTACCATTTCGTACAGCAAACCAGTAAACCATTTAAACCTTCTATGTCCACTTCTGATTCTTCACTTGGTTACTATAATGCCAGAAATGGCATGACTTTATATATGAGGCCAAAAGTATTTTCTTTTCCCCCTAAAATACATTGGAATTCCATGGCTTGCCCACATTCAGACACTTGGGTTTCCAATCCATTGCCCTCTTATTTAGTACATGCCTACATATGTTTTTCCGCCCTTGCATGCAGAACAATGAAGCTGCTTATTGTTCTGGATCTTCCCTGCTTGCGACCTCCAAGCCATTACCTGCCACAGCAAAATAATACTTTCAATGAACAGTATTGCCACAACTTAAAAACTGTGATCAAGTAATTGCTGGGTAAATGCGAGCATCACATAAACCTCTAATAGCTCATTTCAAGTGCTTGGTGGCCTACGGAGGGACACCAGATGTTACCATGTCAAGCAAAGAGCTCTTGTGAACAATTCATAGCAAGGTGGTTTGAATTTCTTGAGATACTAGCCAATGCCATTACCTAGGCTTGGATATTGATATCCATCCCCAACCACATTATGCCACCCATATCTGAAGCTATATGTACTAATTAAGAACTTACTTGAAGCTTCATACTAAGAATTTCCTTTTCACAAAGTCAAAAGGGAAAAAATGAAAACCGGAAAGATAATAACTGGCACAAAACCCAACAAGAAAAACTTTGATCCGCAAACACTCGACTCCTGTACATAATACTGGAATAAAAGAAGCGTCCTCGCATTGGAACTAAATGAAGATTAAAACATACATCCATATTGTTTAGCTTAAACTAAGCAGGGGTAAGAAGCCAATATGAAACAGAAAGTGCTATAAAAGCTCACCATCTGGATCAAAGAAGAATACTTGCTTGATCTTTCCATTTGGTACTGAGCTCTGGTGTGTTTCAATTTCCTTCTCCTGCATGATACAAATTGAAGGTGAAAATAAATATTAGGCTAGACACAAATTGAAGGTCAGGGTCATATTTAGAGCAAGTGTAACTGTTGGCAGTACTACCGAAATTTGCAGCCATTTTTCATTATCCGCAAATGAAAGATCAAAAGGACAACCAAGTGTCTGCAACCAAAATCATCTTGTGCTATTTACATGCTGATGCTACTATAGGCTTCTCCAAAAAATTCATTTCTACTTCTAGCGTTTTAGACTCTTAGTAATAACACCCTCCAAGTATACCAGTTTTACCCATGCAACAACTATAGTGGGACTTCAAAGGTCCATTACTCAGCTACAAGGATAGGCCTTGCCAAATAGCCTGGGTAATGAAATTTTAATAAATGATATTTAAAGTACAACATAAAAGTTGGAATCAACAAGCGTGACAGCTGAAAGAAAATATTCGGAAACCTAATTGAAATGAATTTTTTTAACTTTTACTTCCCAAAAAAAAAAAGGACTTATTTTTACTATGGGCCCAATAGCATTGAGTATGCAATACATGCACCAGAAGGCAGCACTCACCTTGCCAGATGACAACTATTAAATTGATAAAGACGATGACTACTAGATTCAATTGCAAGTCTCATCCTTTTATCAATTCTTTGTTTGTTAACCAGTAAAAGAGAGTAAAAAGAAGCTATTAGATCGGGAATGTGCCATCTCATCTAAAAACCAATTAGTGTCCAGTGAGGGAAACAAAATTCTTTTACGGCATTCAAAGGTTGTGTCACTCAGGGCTGTTGTTAGAGCAGTCACAAGGAACTGGTTGTGTCCATACAGAACCTCACTGTTAATTTGTGGCTCATATTCGAAGAATGTTTAATACTGTTGACTCAAAGCTTCAGCAAAGGGGAGCACTCCCACAACTCTCTTGGTCAAGTTTGTACTGGTCCGTTGCAGAGGTCAGTAGGTAGCCGGGGGTGTGGGGGCGGAGCCCCCGCGGTACGGTATGGGTGTATGTCAGTACAGTTTCCGTACGGTTCATTGTATGTTTTTTTCATGAGAGGTATGTAAGCAATTTTAGGTTACCTAGATGTTAGTTTAAAAGGGGAAACCCTAATTGTTATGATGTTTATAGTAAAAAGCATACAGAAAACCTCCCGTGAACGTAGACACATTACCGAACCATGTAAAATCTCTTGTTCTTGTGTGATTACCTTTTATTTCTGTTTTTAGATTGTTTTCTCTTGTGTGTTGCTCGCTCCCCGTTTTATTTTTTCATCACTCACCACAGAAGCGTAACAATTACTCCCACACGATGACGCTCCCGCAACTTGAACCCATGAGCACTGGCTTTAATACCACTTGTTGGATAAAAAATACTCCATCTTATTTAAAAACCAACTGGTGCCCAGTGAGAGAAGCAAATTCGTTACAAGGCATTTAAAGGTCGAGACTTGAATTCCTGCTTTTAGGGCAGTCAACAGACTCAACACAAATTCTCACCAGGCGTAACAAAAGTAAAAACAAATAAGTCTAAGAAAACTCATAACCTCAACATATGTGAAAAAAAGTAAAACGTACCATAAGCCTTCCCTAGCTTCGTATTCATTTCCTTATCGCTTTAATACTACCTACCAAATCTTTTGCACTGCTTATGCCTTAATCAGATGTTGTATGAACAAATACTTCAATTTGAGCATCTTTACAAATGTCAAACTATTCACCAATCTAACATGTAATTAACGACATAAACACAGAGACACGGAGTCAAACAAACTGAATACCTTGAGGGTTTGAACAAAGGAGTCGAAATTGGCGACGGAAAAGCAGATGTGGTGACCTCGACGGAGATCCTTGGGATCGGCGACGGCGGAGGTGGCGCTCCACGGCCCTTCCGGGAGCCTCGATTCCGGGTTCCTCTCGATGAGGTGAAGATAGAAAGAAGGGGGCAGTTTCAGCCATATGACGTCAAACTCGAACTTGGGGCTTTCAACCTGCTCAAACCCAAAAATCTGCACCCAAACCCACAAATCAGATTACATACAAATCAGATTGTTTCTGGAGAAATAAAAAGAGGAAGTTGAAGCCGCTGGTGAGTTAGAGATTGTACCTCCTGATAGAATTTAGCGAGGCGCTTGATGTCAGATGACTCTCTGGATACGTGGTTGAGGCACGCGCCTTTAGCTGCCGCCATTCTTATCTTCTCAAAGCTGGTTCTCTTGCTTTCTACCGTTCGATATATCAATTTGGGCTTATCAATATGAGATTGATTATATTTGCACCGGTTTTGCTCTCCCTCTAGGTGTTTCTGGGATGCAACGACGTCGTCAAATACTATCCTTCAATTCTTAACAAACTGGTCATTTTTTTTTTTTTTCTTTTAAGCTATTTGGAAAGATGCTGCCCGAATTAAACTACTCTTATCGCATTTCGGTTGACGTGAGATATAAATGAATTTAGTTTTAATTTTAATTATGATTTTGAGTTTATTATATACTGTTCAACTTTAATTAAATTTTAATTTAATAAATTCACTCTCCATAAATATTATATAAAATATTTAATTATTTAACATGTAAAATATAAATAAATTGGGCTTGAATGTATGAGATCGATCATTTGAGTTGTGAATTCATGGAAGTTTTGTCCTTTGCTTGGAAAACATGGAATGAATTCTTCACAGAAATACAACTACATCCACTTCCCTTCTTGATCCCAACATCCTTTCATTTCCTCTCTTACAAGGTTACCTTCTTCCCACCTTTTATCAATTATAACGTGATTACTTAACAAGAACAGTCCTCCCAAATAAACAAACAAAAAGAACTCCAACTAATCCAATCGTTAATTATAAGAAGAAAGTCACAAGCTCATAGAAAGACTCCTTTTTTTGTTTGAAATGGATATAATTTATGACATTATCCCAATGGAGTTGTAGCCAGATACTACGTACGATTTACAAAGTAGTACGTACAAAGAAAAATGGTAATACCCTACAAAATAGTCACCACACAATTTTACTTTCGTTCACCAATTATTCTTGGTTACAAATTGTGAGTGGATTCCCCCATTTTTAGCATTACAAAGTTTATAAACAACCCGTGCTTCGATCAATGCAGTGGCTTAATTCGTATTACAACAGCGCTGTGCCACGTTAGCTAAATGTTCAACGTCCCGAACTGATCATCTCTTGCTTGGATCCCAACTTTTCGCCACTCTTTCTCCTTTTAACCTCTGTATGTTCAAAACTAATGCGCTCTCTCTCACACACAAACACTCTCTGCTTCCCTCTCTAACAGGAGGCTAAGGCGAGAGATGTAAAGGGAATTAATTGAATAAGGAGGTCATATATATATATATATATATATCTGTGTGTTTGTGTGTGCGTGCGCAATGGAATCGATGAATACAAAGGAATGTGTCACACAGGGACAGAGAGGTGATCTGACTGGGAAGGAGCTCCGAGATGGAATCTCAGTGGTGTTGTCTGGATGGATTGGCCTCCAAATGGCCGTAGAGAACGAGTGGGGCGGCAGCGATTCCCTCAAGAAATTCCACCAGCTCGCCTCCGATATCCTCTCCTGGTTCTCCCATTCCCCAGAGGGTGTCTCAAACTTTCTTCATCCTCTTCCTAATTAAATTAACATTTTTTCAATTAATAATTCTGTTTATATGGTATTATTCTTTTTTAAAAATGCAATGATACATGAGATGACATTAGCACATTTAGCACCATCTTGATTTCAAATCCTATTATTATATTTATTTTATGTTTATTTTTAATGTCGATTAGAAATCAAATAATTAAGAAGAAGTTTGAAGATCATGGTCACGATAATTAAAAAATTATCTCCATTCTATAGTTGTTTGGTGGAAATTAGCTCCGTTTGGAGTCATTTTTTTTTCTCTTTAAAACTCTATAAATATTTTTAAATTTAAATTTTCTATTTATCGTGCAAATTAGAAACTACAACTTTAAACAATTCCAAACACCTCCATATAAATTATTGATTTTGAGTCAACAATTATGTGGTTCACTTGATATAGTTTTTTATTTTCCAATTGATTTGCAGCACTACTAGACGTAGAAGACCTGGAGAATTTGCTATATGAAAGCTTGCTGCTGACCTTCAACACAGAGATTGAAGATGGCAGCATAGAGGAAGTGTGTTTTCTTCCCAAAATTGACTCTTCAAATAAATTACTGTGAACATAACAAACTTGCTTTAATATTACTCTA
Organism: Sideroxylon spinosum; assembly: GCA_003260245.2. Lineage (NCBI taxonomy): Eukaryota > Viridiplantae > Streptophyta > Magnoliopsida > Ericales > Sapotaceae > Sideroxylon > Sideroxylon spinosum. The sequence continues at coordinate 23,686,887 of QLOD02000038.1, read as the reverse complement.
TATATATTGCCCATAAACGATTGTTTTTGAAACAGGTTGCAGAGCAATTGATGGTTATGCATGAAGAATACTTCCAAGGAAGTTATTGATCAAGGAGTTGTTTGGGAACCAAACAGGGGCTGTCAATGTATTACCTATATATATATATATATGCATGTACGTATGTATAGGGAGGGATATTTGAGCTGTAAATGGACTGTGAGCCTCTGTGTTTAAGTCTGGTAACCAAAGAAATGCTTGAACTTCAAGTTTGGAACCTTCACTTTTACTAAAATTCTAAGAAGTTATGTGATGTGATTGGGATTTAGAATAATTTATCAGATGGAAGGGAATCTGTTCTGATCAATCTTCAACCCCAAATGTTCAGAAAATAAAACCGTGGAAGTTAATAAATATCACAGCCCTGCTATGCCGAATTTTCCTTGGATTATTTTCGGGTGCGTTTTATGTTGGTTTAAAATTAAAGGGTAAATATATGTATGGAAGTAATTATTAAATTTTTATTCCAGTAACTTTTTACCAATTTTACTTTATTCCTTGAAAATATTTAACATTTAATTCTTCGAGAGGGTAGAGAAAAGTTAATCCAATTTAAAGTGGGAGTGTTGTTTTTTTTTAGTATGGTTTAATCTAAACCAAGAAATCAGAAAATATTTTAACTTTCATTACGAAAATGCTTGGCCCCTTTTTGAAACAATAAAAGGACGAATAAAAAAGAAAAGTATGAGTTGGGTGAGGACATCAAGTGATCATTCTAAGAGTTTAAAGGACTTGCATCACAAGATTCAGTGTTTAGAAAGAGGGTAACAGATGGAGCAGTAAAAATGGGAGAATGAGAAGGAGTAGTGGGAAGTTTGATCATGTTAATAAATAAATGATTTTCCCAAAATTGAACATATCGAGAAAGACAAAGACGATTGGAAATGGGATCATTACAGCGATAGCCTTTTTGTTCAATATCGTAGCCAAGAAAACAACATAAGCGAGAGCGAGGCTCTAACTTAGTGCGCTCATGTTGGGGAAGAAGGACAAAACAAGTACAACCAAAAGTTTTGAGACACGAATAATCTAGTATCTTCCTATACAAACACTCATAAGAAGAGCAATTAGAAATTGTGGGAGAGGAAATCCTATTAATTGTATAAACGGCTGTGAGAGCGGCTTCTTCCCAAAAGGTTTCAGGTAGAGAAGTAGAAATGAGAAGTGAGCGAATGGTATTTAAAATATGATGATGTTTCCGTTCAGCACGACCATTCTGCTGGGATGTGTAAGGACAAGAGAGGTGAGGAAGGAACCCGTTATATTCAAGATTTTCAAGAATAGAATTATCTTTATATTCCATAGTATTATTAGAATGAAAATTTTAATCTTGCAAGAAAATTGAGTTTGAATCATTTTGTGAAAATTATCAAAAATGTTGGGTAACTCAGATCGATTATGGCGTAAATAAATCCAAGTGTATCGTGAAAAATCATCAACAAATATCACAAAGTAACGACTCCCCCCTTAGTGGCAATAGGGGCAAGTCCCCAAATATCAGAATGAACAAGATCAAAAGGTGTAACAAAAAAATAGAATCGCTTTTATTAAATGGTAAAACAGTTTGTTTCCCCAGTTGACATGGCAAACAATCAAAAGAAGAAAAATCAACTGGTCCTAAACAGCCTTTAGATGCTAACAAACGGACTTTAGACAATGAAGTATGACCAAGACGCGAGTGCCACAAGCTGGAAGTAGTGGTGGTAGCTGTAACTGACTGAGAAACTGATGAAGAAAGACTTGGAAAATGCAGAGAAGTAAGCTCAAAGAGGTGACCAACTTTACGTCTTATCCCAATCAACTGGTTCGTCCAAGGATCCTGCACAGCACACCCGTCATTAGAAAATTTCACAATGTAACCAAGGTCAACGCGTTGACCCACAGAGAGAAGATTTAAGGATAACTTAGGAACAAAATATGTATTAGGTATAGAAAAATTATGACTAGTGATAAAACCGACATGATTGACTGTCATAGGAGAACCATTAGCCGTATAAATCAATGGGGCTTGGGAAAAGGATTGCTTATGAGAAAATAAGGAAGAATCAGAAGTCATGTGGTTGCAGCATGCAGAATCAATATACCAGGGAGACTTAAACATACCTGTGATGGCAGACAAAATAGAAGAAGAACGGGTGATAACCTGGTGGACTATAGCCTCAACATCAGCAGCAATAAGGGATGAATTTATGGTGGAGCATGGTTGGGCAGAAGAAGATGCTACAGCAGTTTGATGGCGAGGCTGAGAGTATGAATTTAAGCATTTAGCTTTGAGTTTAAAACAGTCGCTCACATGATGTCCTTCCTTCTTACAACAATTACACTAAACCACCGTGGCTTTGTTGCATTTGGAAGATGTAGCAGGATTGGAAGATGTAGAAGTGCTGGCCATGACGAAGTCCGAAGTCCGTAATTGATGAGTCTTTTGACGGGTGTCCTCGAAAAGAAGCTCAGTGAGAGCAATGTCAAGAGATGGTAAGGGAGCTCGATGCAAAAGAGAAGTGCGAGTGTTCTCAAAATCATCCTGAATCCCCATCATAAAGTGAATAAACTGTCGTTGATCTCTATATGCAGCAAACAATTTGATAGACTCAGTATCTTTGAATGAGGGATCTACTTGAGAGAGTTGATCCCAGAGGCTATGGACTTGGGCATAATAGTCGGCAATGGACTGATCAGGCTCTTGCCACATTTGATAAAGCCTAGATTCCAATTAGAATTGTAGAGCAACATCACTAGTGCAATTATACCGATTGGCTAAAAACTCCCAAGCAACGTGAGCATTTCAAAATTTAGGTAATAGACTCTAAATAACAGGATTGGAAGTATTAATAAACCAAGAAATAATCTTACAGTGAGTGTTGTCTCAATCCTCAATACGGTTGTCAAACTTTTCTTGTGTCTCTGTATTTGACTTCTAAGATTTGAGACGTTCACCAGTAACATACCTCCAAAGTTTACGCCCAATAAGAAACACATACATTTGTTGAGCCCAAATATTGTTGTTGGAGCCGTCAAGAACAGTGTTGACTGGATGAACAATGTAATTTTGAGAAGCAATGGTGAAAAAAAAAAAAGATACCAGAATGATAAAGTTGCAAAAACAGAGGTCAAATTCAAAACCAAAAGGGTATTTTTTTTTTTTTGTGGAATTACCTAAAAAGGAAAAATGGCTGACCCGGCTGGAAATAACAAAGGCTGAACTTTGCTGAAACAAAAAGATAAGTCAAAGAATTGATTCAAAAAAACAAAAGTTAAATAGTCTGACCGGTTTTGTCTTCATACTAGCAGTTAACCCGCGCCTACGGCACTCCAAATAAAATTTAAAAATGATAGGATCTTGGTTAATAATTTTAACTAATAAGATATCTCGAGTTTTTTTCTAATTAGTTTGTTAAACTTATGAAGAGTCATTCTTCACACAAATTGTGTGAACATTGTGTATTGCATAAATGGTAAGTTGTTGGATAGAAAGAATCAAACTTAAAATCTCGCACTGAGCATAAAAGCCAAGTGATTACTCAGTCAACTCCTACCATAAAATTCTATTTGTTATTATGGTAGATGTTTACTTCTAAATATTAGATTGTAACTAAAATGACATGTTTATGAAAATAAAGGTATGTAACCAATTAAAACAACGTTTATAATGCAAAGGATGATTTTTATCTATTAGATAGGAATTTTTTTCCTCTGCCTTCATATCAATGGAAGTCGTAGTGACCTGGTAATTTTATTTTTCAAATTTTCCTTTCTAAAGTTACTTAATCGAGTAGAAAAGTGTCTTATCTAATTAAATTACATGCATATTTAGTTTTTGTGAAATAACACGTATGATGTTCCTTAATTACAAAAGTACCATTATCATAACATTTTTTTTTATAAAATTGTACTTAATTACTTTCAAGAAGAACAACATTTTTCATTTCTACCTTATGTGACTTCCTAGAAAGTATTAAATTATCTTAAGTATATTTAACAATAAAATAAAAAGCACATAGGGCACCGACGTGCTGTGTAGTGAAAAAAATCTATCCATAGCATTTCAAAATTTAAATATGAATTTTATGAGTATGAAATATGAATAGACACCTTTTTTCTAAGGCCAAGTTTGTCATGATCCACACCTGAGTTCACATTCGTTATTTCATTTCCCAATAATGTCAAATCATCCATTTTCATCCATATGCCATCTCTCTCTCTCTCTCTCTCTCTCTCTCTCTCTCTCTCTTTATGTATATACGCTTTCTCTACCTTTTAAAAACAAACTCTCTCTCTCTCTATAATCAAAATTGACTACAATGGTTTTCTCTATCGGTCTTAAATTCTTATTAAAATAAAATAAAGACAAAAAAAAAAAAAAGAAATTTATTGAGGGGCTATGTACAATAGAAAGAAAAGAGGAAGCTGTCCAAGTAGCTATCCAAGTAGAGCAATAAAAAGAGAGAGATAGAGAAAGAGAGAGAGAGAGATGCGATGCCAAGGCTGCTGCCATATACTGATGGCTGAACAGGCCATTTGAGACAATGCCAAGATGTGTCATTCACCTACACATCACTCCTTCTTAAAGAAGAAAAACTGAGAGAGAGTGTGGGATAAATATATAGTGATGATATTATGTAGATAGGAGGTGTGTTGGTGAAAATGAATGAGAGAGAAAGAGGGAAGTGAAACCTTAGAATAGATGGTGGTGGTAAAGAGGGAAGTGAAACCTTAGAATAGATGGTGGTGGTGCGGTTATGCAGAGGACAAAGGCGGAGCTAGGATTTTTTTTACCCCTGGCTACGTATAATTGTTTTTCGGTAATGAATAATTATCAATCTAAATTTATTATTTTATCAAATCATGTTCGTTGTTGTTGTCCTTCAATCCAAAAACCTAGTATGGAAAGAAAAAATTTAGTTTACCGAGAATTGGGAAAGATGATAGATAAAAAAAGTTAGAAGTTATTAAGGAACTACTTGGAGTGTCAAAAAAAAAAAATAAAAGTGAATTTTTTTGAAATTTGGAGTGTAAAAAGTTGTTTTGAAATAATGGTTGGATGTTTGTATTTTATTTGATATGAAGTTATTAAAATTTATATAAAGTGACACGTAACAAAATTTTAGCTGAGAATCTTGAAAATTTTTGGAGTTTTGTGACATTTTTTATACAAATATCATTCTAACTTTTAAAAAATCTGACAAAATCTGTTAAAATGTACTATAATGGTTTGTTCCAATTAATTTTGACAAATTTTTTAAAATGTTGGAATTTTTAGAATTTGAAAATTTTAGAACTTTTAAAACTTTTTGGAGTTTTTTTAATTTCGTTGGAGCTGCAAACAGCCCTTAATAGTTAGAAATTTTACCCAAGTATATGTATGTACTATTAGTTTTTATCTTGATTTTTTATTTTTATTTTTTGGACTTTTAAGATTTTTTTTTAGACTTTTAGGAGTACTAATTTATTTTTTATTTATAAAATATATTTAAATTACAGGCTGATTATTACCTGAGCTATAAAATATTTACGTTTAAATTTAAAATATATTTGGGTTATGAGCCGAGTATTACCCGGACTATAAATAATTAAATTAAAATATTACTATTACAAAAAATTACCAAAATTTTACCTGGGTTACAACCCACCCGTGCCTTCGCCCCTGGCAGTGGGCGATGTTATGATTCTTAGGAGGAGAAAGAATGTTGAGATTCAGATATGTTAGACCTTAGCAAAGTTGACTATGGTGGAAATTCAACAATGATAGGCAGTGAGGGCCAAGTGGTAGATGGAAGAGAATGAGATGAGTTGACTATGAGCTTCAGTTGATGAGGGAAGAAGAAGAAGGTGTTGTGATGTGTTCATGAGAGAGAGGTGACAGTGGTTGGAAGTAAGGAAAGATGAGATCTAACATAGTTATCTCTAGTTGTAATGGTTGTGGGTAGAGAATGCAACGGTTGCTAGGAGATTGAGAGGTTCGACCATTGTTGAATATAGTGACAAAAAATGTAGAATAGCACAAAAATAAATAAAAATGGAGGGTGAGAGAGATGTATAATGAGCATTTAATGACTTCAACAATCTAAAGAGACGTTGAAGCCTTGAAAATTATCCTTAATTTTGTGATTTTTGGACGGGATCTGTAGTAAATGCTTGTTAATATTACTCAATGCCTGATAGAGTGCACAAAAACCAAAAAATTCAAAAAAATTTCTCCAGTCAAAGTCGTATGTTAGACGTGGTTTATAAAGATTTTGATTTCATTAACTAAACAATGACCAATCCGAATCTCAAAGCTTCAATAAAGGAAATTCACATTTGCAATCGTGAATCAAAAAAGTTTCTATTTCTGATCGTGAAAAAATCGAAACTAGAATTGTTGCTATTATGTATTCATTAACTAAGCAATGAACACTCTGAATATCAAAGCTTCAATAAATGAATTCATTTTCGCAATATGAACCAAAAAAAGTTTTGATTTCCAATCGTGAAAAAATCGAAGCAAGAATTGTTTCTATTTTGCCGAATTAGCGAACTCACCGTAGATTTCATGAAACCGTGGATAGATTCAACGTCATCGGGGTGATTGGGCTTTGAGAAATTGATTGAATCGTTAAATGTTCGAGGGAACAAAAAGAGACCAGATAAGCCGTGAAACGGATACGTCGAATCGAAACTCTAAGATTCATCAACGCCGTCTTTCATGGTAAGTCCAAATCAAAAAGCAAAACCTTGGTAGAGAGAGAGAGAGAGAGAGGAAGAGTGAGGTTTTAACACATTTCCAAAAGCTACAGAAGTGGAGGCCCACAAATGCATTGGACGGAGTTTTAAAACGATGGAAGAATTGAGAATTATTTTCAGCTGTAGAATGAATACAAAATTGATTCTGAACCGTTGAATACAAACACAAGGAAGATATTTTAAAAAAATTATATTTTATTACATAGATTTCTCTCTCTCTCCGTCTCTCTCCCCCCGTCTCTATTCCCTCATTCTCAGTTGCAGGAGGCATCTGGGTTTTTGGGAAATGTGAGCCACAAAGTTCGAATTCACGCCGTTGATTCGATGAATCGATCATCTTGCGATTCCGATTACCTAATCAAGATTCCTCTGACATTGCTCGTATTGCTGTTCGTGTTCACATTGCAAGTCGAGACCATGAAGGTCTATCCTGCGGCGAAGAAGCGGAACGTTGCAATTCGAGAGGCTCTGGCTTCTTCGCGAAGCTCCTCCTCGGGAAGCCCGATGGAAAGAAATTCCCAGAAGAGGCTCCGGAGGCTGCCCCACGTTTTCGGAACGGTCCTCGAACTCCCCTTCAAATCAGACGCTGACGTCACGGTGGAGGAGACCTCCGACTGCCTCCGCTTCGTCGCCGAGACCGACGACGCCATCGACGGCGACGTGAGGGCATACGCGGTGGAGATTCACCCCGGCGTGACCAAAATTGTTGTTAGAAGCGGCGGTGGTAATGATGTGTCGTTGGGGTATCTTGACGTGGACATGTGGAGGTACCGGCTTCCGGGGACCACGTGTCCGGAGCTGGTGAGAGCGGCGTTCGTCGACGGCGACCTCACTATCACGGTGCCGAAGGGCGGAGAACTCGCCGGCCGTGATCTATTGGGTGGTGGTCCGACACGGCTCGTTCTTGTACAGTAATACGATGACAATAATAAACTCTCTCCTTCGTGGCCTCAATTTTAGGTTCAAAAACTGCAATTTGGTTTATAATTTTGAGCTCTGTTTCGTGAACCCGGGAATTTGTTTTATTATTGTGGTTGAATTGAATCAAGAAAATCTTGTGCCCTATTTTCCATATTGAATTGCATTTCTGTTAAATTGAGACATTGGATTTTCAATTCAATTCATGTTGTGGCCTAAAATTTCTTCCCTTAATCACTAGGAGTTTTGGGGTATGTTTTAATTTACATGATTTGAATTCATCATGAATTTCTTTTATTTACTGTTCTATTCCAAACAAGAGAACAAATTTTGAAATTTTATCCTTTATCACTTCTATATGAGAGAGAGAGATACAAAGATGAGAGAGAGAGAGAAGAAAATTAGATAAACATGAAACAAAATAATAAAATAAAAAGGAGAAACTAACTAATTAGGGATCGTTTGAAGTAATACAAAAAATTAAAAATTTCTATAAATACGAATTACGAGATTATAAAATTTAAATTTGTTAATTACTGTACAAAACACGAGACATTAATTTTTACAAATTTATATAATTTTATACAACTTTAAACACACCTAAATTCATTTTAGTTTATCTCAAAAAAAAAAAACTCTATGAAAAAATAAAAAATAAAAAAATTAGAAAGATACACGGCTAGACGACACACATGTGAACGAAAGACTTTTATATACAAAATGATACCTGCCAAAAGGAAAATAGGAATGGCGATCTTGGCCAGTCCATTTATACCTTATTCGATTCTCGTCCCAAACAAATAAAGGATTTGGAAATTTTTTGAAGATCGGGAAGGGTGTGAGGACGCCTTTTTAAAAAATATAAAGAGATCGGATAGGGTATAGGTACAAATTTATCCTTATCTCGTATTCTATCCTACCTGTTTCCCAACCCATCCCCGTAGCCCTTGTCCATATACATAATCTAATTTTTTTAGGATTTTACGGTGAAAATTAAATATCCATTATAATTTTTATAAAGTGTGCAAAATGAATTGAACGCAGAGTAATAACACGTATACATATATTAATTTTCGTTGGACTATTAGTTCATTTGTTTTTTGTTTTTCACCCAAAGGTTACTTGATCTCTTGTTTGATTGAAAGGTTTTTTTTCGTCTTCCGTTAATTCACTGTACGTTCTCATTTGTTAGCATTTTAATATTATTTTGTAAAATTTCTAGTCAAATTACTAAGTGACAGAGTATAACAAAGAGTATGGTCATATTTTTCTCCCAATTCATTTTGTTCTCGATAGTTTTTTGTGTTAACTTTTAGTTTATTTTTCACAAATCATCATTATTTTTTTTATTTGTTCTGATTTGATTTTCATAATTTTTTGGTAAGTCTATTATTTTTGTATTTTTTCTCATTTCGGATACCTAATTCCGGCAAGGTTTCCCGTTTCTCATTTGGATCGAGAATGGGGGATAAAAATAGATTCTCAATACAGATTGGATAATTTGGAGTTGTATAAAATTGTATAAATTTGTAAAAGTTAATGTCTTGTACTTTATGCAGTAAGTAAAAAAAGTTAAATTATACTATCTCGTAATTCATATTTATAGAAATTTATAAAATTTTATATTATTTTATGGAGCTACAAACATAGCCAAGAGACGAGAATTAATTTTAATATGGAAATCAGCTAATAAACGTGCCCGTACCCTACCAAGCCTATGCTCATCCAATAGAAAAACGAAGGCAGCATAGGTCTTTCCTCTGTTGCAGCATAAATATCATCTCTTCACAACAACTCCACAACCAGCACTAAACAAATTTATTTGCTAAAAGCTCAACACAACCAAGTACCTGCTAAATATCCTCAGAACACTACTCTCGCTTCTATGGTTTATATGAACAACTCACAGAAAGTCTTATCAGACAACTTGAAAAGTTAAGCAAGTTGATGATTTGAAGAAACTTCATGATGGTGTTGGATTCTATGCTTGCGGCGAGATCTCCTGTGGCTATGGCCATGCCTTTTGGGAGATGATGTGCCCGAAGTGTTCAAATGATGAATCTCCGCACTGCCAGCCGGGAGTCCAAAAATACAATCAAATGGGTTTGTGAACATATCCGCAGCGGGTTCCTCTGCAAGAATAAATATAGATGAAAATAAATGAAACTTCGAGGCTGAGAAATTCGCAGGTGGTAAATTTTCTTCATTATTACCCTCATAATTTCTCACTATGTCCATAAAAAACGTGTAAATTAATATAATGACTTAAATGTCAGGCAGGCATGCTTACAGAAACTTGCTTTGGGTCATTACTATTCTTCTCCCTTTTAGTTCTCTCTGAACCAGTCTCATCACTGTTCTGTGTCCTCTGAGAATGACCAATATGATCAACATAGGAATTCCGATAACACGCCACCATAATTTTGGCTGATCAGAGAATGAATCAGCAAGAACAACCTCTGGGTAGAAATGCTTGGAGATAAGCTGTAAGATGCCGGGGTCACCAGGATACTTCCTTGACATTCTGCTTTGTAAGGAAGAAAACTTCATCAATTGATCATTCAGTAAAGGTGGAGGAGAAACAATAATGGAGCAGCATTTACAGATAAAAGACCCCCATGTAACAGAGATCTTAATGATGGAATGAAGGCAAAACAGCTAGAATAGTATGCTCAGTTATTATAATCTATTGAAAATAATGTTTATACATTAAAACTATATAAAATCTTAGGAAAACCAACAATAACAGTTTCAATCAACTAAGCGGAAGGACTTCTTCTTCAGAAGCTTCAAATATTTTTTTTTTAATTTCTTCTTCTACTCTTTTTTCTTTTAGTTTCTTTCTTATTTTTGTTATTTTGTATCTTTATTTAAGCATCCTTCAAAGAATTAAATAGCTAAACCCAAACAAAAGAGCACATCCAAACGTAACCACAGCTAAGTGCATTCTGTGAGATTGACAATTCCAGAGTTATCTGGTGTAATATTTTCAGCTTTTTGAGGTCATTAAACATGTTTTAAAGCTATTTTTCTGTACCGATTCAAAAGACGTTTAATAGTGGTTTGTGCAATAACTTTTGAGGATTCCTTCAAGCTCCATCAGAGCGTGTCTCATTTTGCAATTTCTCTGAGCTAAGATCGCCAACTAGACAGAGAATGCTGCTATCTTCTTAACCTATTGAATTGATCGATCCGGATTCAGTGGACCATACTTCCAAACCCATGAGCCCGGGGACACACAGAGTGAGACAGCGTAACTTGCGTTTGACATTGCTAACTACTAAATTATCTTTTGTCTACTTAATTTTTTTTATTTTTTTTAGACGCATTTGTTAAGGAGTGTCCCCAACACACTCATTGAGAACCAATGAAATTATAACTTTTCTTTACTTTTATTTTAATTCAAAAAAGTTGAGAAGTTTATGGGAGCCCTAAAAAAGAAAGTATTACCTATATTAATTAATAATTATTATTTTTTTTAAGATAAACTTACAAAATTACCCATACAAATAATATTCTACTTTTATCCTACTCATCTTCCTTTTTGTAATAAGAAAAACAACATTATCTTCCTTTTTGTAATAAGAAAAACAATATTTTGTACAGAGGAGTTTAATTTGTCTAAATGATTCTGCTTCAAAGAAATGCGATGGTTAATGTTGCCGTTTCAACTTACAAAAATGAAACTTATCAATTAATGTAGATAAACCTTCTCTTTTTTTTTTTTTTTTGAATTATATAATGAGTATCGAGGAACACTCGTTACTAGGACTCTTTTTTAAATAATTAAATTTATCATTTTACTTTTTAGACATCTTTTAAATTATAAAGCATAAAAATATCTAATTAATAAAAAGTTAGAAGGTTAATTATTAAAAGCTAACTATTTCTTTTTCCAAAAAAGAAAAAAAAAATTGACTTTTTAATAGTTTGTTTTAAAAAAAAAAATCTAACATTTTTTTTTTTCTCCCCAAAATCAATCTGAATGGAAATCGGAACTTGCCTGGAAAATTCCCTCCGTTTCCGTCTTCCCAATTTCCCATCCAACCAATGAAATTATTCAATCTTGCATCTCACTGATTTAAATCTAGTGTAAATGTGCATTTATTGTAATGATCGTTTGTATTCAGTTTTGTGTTTTACCCCTTTTAGCGTTGTCTCTGATGAGGGTGATTTCCGAGATCAATCAAAAGTACACAATTAAATCTGCTTGTGGCCGTGCCGGAAACTTTAAGTTATGGGAAAGCAATCCACGAGTTCATTACCGAGAAGAATATGGTCATTGAGCCTCACCTATAGAGTGCTCTTGTCACAATGTACGCAACTTGTGGATCCACGGAGTTGGCCCAGAGTTTATAAAATCAGCTGTTTCCAATGTAGTTGAGTCCCTCTCTCATACAAGTAGGACGATCTTTTCTTGTGGAGCCAACTTAATCTCGGAAGAATTAGAAATATGCTGGGAGTTGGATTTATTTTTTTGCGGCTTGGGATGAGTTATTATTCATTATATGTTTCGATTGACAAATTTAAAAAAAAAAAAAAGAATTACTTATTATTATTTTAATTTCCCCATTTTATTGGGTTTATGGTCAACCCTTCTTAAGTATTTCAAGTGTGGGCGCCATTTTGGGTGGTGGAAGTGTCTTGTAACCGCATGTAAGAGAATGAAACCACTTAGGGGTCGATTGGATGGTGTTAAAATTTTAGGGGGATAAGTTTTAGAGGGGGTATAAGATAAGAGGGGGTATTAGTTTTAGAGGGTTGGCCCACGTT
>QLOD02000038.1:23627687-23671533 GCA_003260245.2 Sideroxylon spinosum | reverse complement strand
TTTTTTATTATCATTATATTTATTTTGATCAAATTAATAATACTGTTAACGAGGGCTAAAAACGTCAAAAACAAGAAATTTACAGGGGGATAACTTTTAGTTAGCCCTGGGGGTGCCCAAAAATTATCCCCAAGAGGGGCGAAAGCTAAGAAGGGATGAAAGTTAAGAGGGGAGAAGAGGGGGGAAAAAAACCCATCCAAGCAATGCCAAAAATGTGGGACCCACACCTAAGAGGGGGTAAAAGATTTTACCCCCTCCTTTTCCTTCATCCAAGCATGCCCTTAAATTTTTTCTTCCATGGCTACAATTGTTTGAATACTCTTACAAAGGGGGGGTAAATGTCTGAGCGAAGTACAACGAAGAACAGATTTCGTCACTTTACAAAAAAAAAAAAAAAAACTCGTTATAATTCGTAAAAAAAATATTAAGATGATTGTTTTGGGGTTTCGACTGCATAAGAAAAGTGATAGAAAGGCGAAAACTTGCTAAAAATTGACAGAAAAACCACTCAATTTTTTAGTTGGGTTTCAGAAATCAAATTTGCCTAAGGTATTGTGCTAGAAGTTGACAGAAAAACCACTCAATTTTTGAGTTGGGTTTTAGAAATTAAATTTGCCTAAGGTATTGTGAGCTATAGAACATGTTATGCATCAGTAAAAAGTTTAATAATAGATTTCAAATATTAGGATTGAAAAAAAAAAGTTGAGAACAAAATAAAAGGGTTCTTTTTAAAGTTCTCTCATACCTTTCTTGTATTGTACTTAATTCATTAGTGGAGTTTTAAGAAATTAGTTTTTTAATTTAGTCAATTTTAATTTCCTGAATTTCTTTCATTTTTTCTCTCATTTTCTATTATAATCCAAACAAGAGGAAAGTTTTAAAATCTTATCCCTTATCAATTTTTTTTTTTTGGAGAGAGAGAGAGAGAGAGAAAGAGATACAAAGATGAGAGTGAGAAAGAAGAAAATTAGGTAAACATAAAACAAAATAATAAAAGAAAGAGGAGAAACTAATTAATAAAACCATTTGAGTTTACCCCCCCCCCCCCAAAAAAAAAAAAATTAGAAAAACACACAGCTAGACGACACACATGCGAACAAGGGACTTTTATATATAGAATGATACCTGCCTAAGAAAAAACAAAGGCAGTATAGGCCTTCACTTTGTTGCAGCATAAACATCATCTCTTCACAGAAATTCCACATACAACAGTTTAACAAAGTTTATTTGCTAAAAGCTCAACATAACGAAGTACCAACTAAATATCCTCAGAATACTAATCTCACTGCTATGGTTTATATGACCAACACCAAGAAAAGTTAAGCAAGTTGATGATTTGAAGAAACTTCATGATTGTGGATTCTATGCCTGCGGCGAGATCTCCTGTGGCTATGGCCATGCCTTTTGGGAGATGATGCGCTGGAAGTGTTCACATGACGAATCTCCTCACTGCTAACCGGGAGTCCGAAAATACAGTCAAATGGGTTCGTGAATATATCCACAGCAGGATTACTCTGCAAGAATAAGCATCGGTGAAATAAAGGAAACTTCTGAGGCTGAGAAATTTAGATCGTAAATTTCCTTCAGTATTATCGTCACAATTTCTCGCTATTTCCACCAAAAACGTGTAAATTAATAAAATGACTTAAAAGTCAGGCAGGCGTGCTTACAGAAACTTGCTTTGGGTCATTATTATTCTCACTGTCAGTTCTCTCTGAACCAGTCTCATCACTGTTCTGTGCCCCCTGAGAAAGAGCAAAATTATCAGCATAGAAATTCCGATGGCGCCACCTTAATTTTGGGTGATCAGGTGACGAATCAGCGAAAATTATCTCTGGGTAGAAATGCTTGGAAATATGCTGTAAGACGCCGGGGTCACCCTGGTACTTTTTTAACATTCTGCATTGTCAGTAAAGAAAACTTCATCAATTGATCTTTCAGAAAGGGGTAGAGGGAAAAATAAAAATAAAAACATAGAGACACAATAATGAAGCAGCATTTACAGATAAAAGACTACCATATGACAGAGATGTTAACGATGGAATGAAGGCAACACAGCGGAATAGTATGTTCGGTTAGTATAATCTATTGAAAAATAAGGTTTATCCATTAAAACTAAATAAAATCTTAGGAAAACAAATAATAACAATTTCAATCAACTAAGCGGAAGGACTTCTTCTTCAGAAGCTTCAATATTTTTTTTTTTACTTTCTTCTTACTTCTACTCTTTTTTCTTTTAGTTTCTTTCTTATTCTTGTTATTTTGTATCTTTCTTTAAGCATCCTTCAAAGAATTATATAGCTAAACCCCAAATAATAGAGCATATCTAAACCTAACCACAGCTAAGTGAATTCTGTGAGATTGACAATTCCAGAGTTATCTGGTGTGATATTTTCAGTTTTTTGCAGTCATTAAGCATGTTTTAAAGCTATTTTTCTGTATAGATTCAACAGAATAATACTTCATATATGTGTAAGACATTTAATAGTGGTCTGTGCAATCACTTTAAGACCTAGATTGCATCAAACAGGGTTATTTTTTGCAGTAGATGAGCCGTGAAATGCTCTCACCCTCAAGAAGTAACCCGGCCATGAAAATATAAAATACACCAGTTTATCTAGCAACTTGCACAGATAGGAAAGGCTTGTAGCAGATTGGTAAATGGGTTGAGAACATACATTGTTGCTAATTCCTTTTGCATCCTACTTCCGTCCAGGGACAGTATATGCTGTAAACAAGAATCTAATGACCTACCAAATCTCCACATGCCATAAAAAATAGCAGTTCCTGCATTTATACAGAAATAGTAAATTGTTCAGCTAAAATAAATAATAATAATTAAAACGTCGATAATAATGAAACTGCAAAAGTGATCCCACCAACAATCCAGGACTATATATGGATATATACACATACAAGCTCAAATTTACACCAGTGGTATAATGACAAGACACATGCAGCGACTCAAAGTATTTGCGTATGCCATATGCTTATTACTTAAGAGATGTATGCCACTACTCCTTTCACGTCAAAATTTTTCAGATAAGGAGTACAAATGATGTTATTAAGTAACAATTAGTTTATAGAATGTTTATCAAGTTAATATTTCCAAAAGAAAGTCCAAATCTAATATTTCATTTTGGTCTCCACTGAAATGGCTGGCAATTTAATTTATCAAGTATGCCATGCCTTCCGCTGCGCATCAAAATCTACTGCCAACAGGAAGAAAGAGATAATATTTTAGAACCAGCCACAAGCTCCTATCCGCTTCTAAAAAAGTTTCAGTAGCGCAGAGTGATTTGATGATAAGAACAAATATGAAAATAATGTAATCAGGGATTCAGACCATCTGAACAAAGTGAACAACAGGGGCAAGCCTGACACATCTTCCACCTCAGCATCCACACCCCGCCCCCAGGGGGGGAGGGAGAGAGAGAGAGAGAGAGAGATGTATCTTTTACCTGCTGAAAAGTTTATGCGATGGAACCTGCTTAGACTTTGAGTTGCTGTCAGGAGAAGGGTCACCCACCGAAAAAAAAAAATAAAAAAATTGTAATTAGCTTAAAGGAGATTATTTAACCTCAACATTGAAGCCAAAAACAAAAGACAACAATAAAACCACCACATATATATCTATAAAAACATTTACATCCAACTTTAGTAGCAACAACTGCCAGAAACAACCTCTCTATCTGAAAAACATTCCACTGACACGAGACTATTTTTTCGACAAATTGTGTCAAATGCAACATCAACCCACTTCGTCAATGTTGAATATCACACAATGATATGGTAAAGATTGTAAACCACTACCAACTAAGAAGCACAGACATCGACACGTGACATAGTACAATTTTGACAAACGGCATGGCAAGGACATGCAAAGAAAAACATATTTTTATGTCATTGAGCCTCACGTGAACTAAAGATGAAGATTTTTTCCAGAAGGAATCTAACATCCATACGAGAAATAGGCTCATAGACTACAAATTTCAGAAATTGACAAATTAATCATGTTTTCAGCACCAAGTTTGGTATCGTAATCAAGTTGTGTTGTATGTGACACTATGGGGGGGGGGGGAGAGGGGCTATTGCTTGGTTTAGTGGCCATGGCTTGACTGTCGCAAATAAAAATGCAAGTTCGACTATGAGGAGTGTTGCTTCTATCAAATAATTGCAGCAGTTGGGTCTATATCCAACAGCCAGTTCCAGACTCAACAGGCAGGACCATCAATGGAGAATTCCCTTTGGGAATTTATAAGTGACTATGATGAAAATTTAAAGGAACATGAACGAGAAAAAAATGAAAACTAGCATGACCCAATGCCCTATCAACATTCTTCACTCATGTAACTCAAGCTGTACCTTCCTTAAAACTTCGAATGTCCATTTATAAAAGCTAAGAACTTATGATATGTGGTATTGGTGACAGAAATTAAGATGTGAAAGTATACACACAAGTTACATGCAGAAAGTTACATGCAGATTCCATGTACATAAATGGAGATGACTAATTATGCATACAAAGACTGAGGGGAGAAATGTCAATGAAAATATACATATATATTTATAGAAGTACTATAAAAATTACACAAGTTCATTCTCTACCAAGGTCATGAGAATTTAGGACTTCCTAACTACAATGGTAAAAGGGACAGGATGGCTAGGACCGCTGAATAATCACATGACTCAGGTGATACTTGTTTGTAATTACTCAGATTCTAAGCCAATTAATGGTGCAAGTTTTACATTGTGTCATTTCTACTATTTCAACATTTCCCAAATAATCAAGTAATTTGCAATGTTACAAATATACATAATTTAGCTTTTAAATTTTGAGCGATTAGAACTAACAAACACACTCATTCCCCATTATGATTACAGCTTATGAGCACTTAGGACCTTTTTAGCATGATTACTCGAGAGATTGGTGATAAATTACATTCAACAGTGAAGAAAATGAGGTAACCTATTAGTTTTTCTTGATATAATTGTTTATTAATTCACAACCAAATAAGGTAAATCCTCAAAGCGGCAGTACATGAGAATGCAACAAAAGAGATAACACAATTTTCATGCGAGGAAATAATACTATGTAATCAAGCAAGCAACACCCCCATATATCAAACACTCAATTCCAACCCCCATATACATGGCATTACTGATTCTGATATATGCATGCGAAATCAATATTCAAATAGACAAAGCATAATTCCATCAGGATTAAATACAACATAAGCATACCAAAATACCTAGCCAAGTGATACCACCACCACCAGCAGCGCCAATTGTAAACTCCCTAAGAGCATTGGATTTGCATGTCATAAGAAAATTTGCTTCTAGACTTGTCAATTTTTCCTGCC
This sequence comes from Sideroxylon spinosum, assembly GCA_003260245.2. Classification (NCBI taxonomy): domain Eukaryota; kingdom Viridiplantae; phylum Streptophyta; class Magnoliopsida; order Ericales; family Sapotaceae; genus Sideroxylon; species Sideroxylon spinosum. Next base: position 23,666,170 of record QLOD02000038.1, on the reverse strand, counting down.
CATTAACATCAAACACTATAAACTCTTTCCAAATTCCATATATAACACTTCCACTTCAAGTGTCTAATCCAAGAAACAGCTACAAGTAGTACCCACAAACAATTAGAACGGAAAGCACAAAATGTGGCTGCGGGACGATCCATTTTCAGGTGATTTTCTCAACGTCAAGTCTCTTCAAATTTAAAAGTAAATTTGAAGAAATTGAGAAAAGAATGAGGCTTTAGTAGTGAAATTGACTTCAGGCTCTCACCCAGATGGTATCACAACTTTGTTATGTTACTCAATCACTGAAAATTTGAAAAAATGAAGAGATGTATATACATACATGTATGTGACTGACTAAATATGTGTAAGCAAAGAGAGGGAAACCCTAGAAGTACCCGTCTGGATCGGAGAATTTCTTCAAGCTCAAGCAGAGCCTCTGCCATTTTGCGATTTCCCTGAGCTAAGATCGCCGACGAGAGAGAGAGAGAGAGAGAGAGAGAGAGAGTGCTGCTATCTTCTTGACCTCTTGAGTTAATCACCCGCAGGTTGTTCGGTTTTGAATCCGGATTCAGATGGTTACCCGGAACCCGACCCGAGTAGAATGTTGAGTACCATCATCCGTTTGGATGGTGTGAAATAAATAAAAATATATATATATTTTACAATCAATAATTTGTTTGTGTGGTTTTTTTTAAGGAAAGGAAAGAAAAAATAAATGAACAAAGAGAAAAAAAAATAAAGGTTAAAATTTTAAAATTTTTATCTTTCCAAAGATAAGAAGAAATTGAAAAAAAAAACAAATTAATAAAGCTTTAAAAATAACCTAGGTATCTAATAAAATAAAGAATAAAATAATTAAATTACAAATATATCCTAAAACTAAAAAAAAAATCTCTAATTTATCAAAATATGTAATGATAAAATAATTATCTACTCTTTATTTTTCTTTTATTTTTTTCTTAATTTACAAATAAAAAAATTATTATTTTTTTAAACTTACAAATAAATAAAAAATATATAATTTTTTTTTTCTCATTACCTCCTAACTAATATATATATATATATTTTTCTTTGTTCTAACTTTTTTTTTTTTTTCCCTAAACTCACAGATTGAGTCTCAAACCCATGAGGCTGGGAATAGAGAGAGAGAGAGAGAGAGAGAGAGAGAGAGAGAGACTAAGGTTACGTCTGACATTTATTGTTAATAGTTGAATTATTAATTATTAGTTTTTTTTTTTTAAAACTTATAAAGATTAGTTTTTTATTTTTTAATTTTTGTTTAAATTTTCAAGTATAAAAATATGACGTTAATAAAACGTTTAAAAAATTAATTTTTTTCTTTTTAAATAAAAAAAATTAAATTTTTAATAATTAGTTACTGATGAATTAAAAAAAACCAACTTCTTTTATTCCTAAACTACACCTGGATTGAAATTAGAACTGGTCTAAGAAACCAGAAGAAAACTCCCTCCATTTCCGTCTTCCCAATTTTCCATCCAACCAGTAGAATCATTCAAACTAGAAAAACTCTCTCTCTCTCTCTCTTGCATGCCATGGCCACCATGACCCAACCCATCTTACCCTTCCCTTCCCACCCAAACCCCGCCACAACTACCACCGCTGTCCACCACCATAACCGCTACAGCCACCTCATCTCAGCTCTCACGTCAGCCACCTCCCTCCCCCACGTCAAACAAGTCCACGCCCAAATCCTCCGGTCCGGCCTCGACCGCTCCAATTCCCTCCTCCTCAAGCTTGTCATTTCCTCGTGCGCCCTCTCGCCCAGCCTCGACTACGCTCTCTCAGTCTTCAACCAAATCCCGAAACCCGAAACCCATCTCTCCAACCGGTTCCTGCGCGAATTGTCGCGGAGCAGTGAGCCTGAGAGGACCCTTTTGGCGTACGAGAGGTTGAGGAGGGAGGGACTGGGTGTTGACAGGTTTAGCTTCCCTGCATTGTTGAAGGCATCGTCGAGAGTTTCGGCTTTAATTGAAGGGATGGAGGTTCATGGGTTGGCTGCAAAGTTGGGTTTTGATGCAGACCCGTTTGTGCGGACGGCTCTGGTTCAAATGTATTCTGCCTGTGGACGAGTTCCGGAGGCAAGGATGTTGTTTGATAAAATGTCTCACAGAGATGTGGTTGCATGGAGTATTATGATTGATGGGTATGGTACTCAATCTTGCATTTTATTGATTTAAACCTAGTGTAAATGTGCATTTATTGTAATGATTGTTTGAATTCAATTTGTGTTTTACCCCTTTTGGCATTGTCTCTTTTTGGAGTATTGTGCAATTGGGAAAAAAATGATGCGAATAGATTTGTTTCAGGTTCTGATTGATTTGAATCTTACTAATTTTGCAGTTTTATTTTTGTAGTTATTGTCAGGGTGGCCTCTTTAATGATGCCTTAGCTCTATTTGAGGAGATGAAAAGCTCCAATGTGCAACCAGATGAGATGATTCTTTCCACAATTCTTTCTGCTTGTGGCCGTGCCGGAAACATAAGTTATGGGAAAGCAATCCATGAGTTCATTACTGAGAAGAATATGGTTATTGACTCTCATTTACAGAGTGCTCTTGTCACAATGTATGCAAGTTGTGGATGCATGGAGTTTGCCCAGAATTTATACGATCAGCTGTCTCCTAAAAATGTAGTTGTGTCTACTGCTATGGTATCTGGTTACTCAAAACTTGGAAAAATCGAAGCAGGGCGCTTGATTTTTGATCAAATGGATGAAAAGGACTTGGTCTGTTGGAGTGCAATGATCTCTGGTTATGGAGAGAGCAAGCAACCTCGAGAAGCTCTTGAGCTGTTCAATGAGATGCTAGCTTGCGGGATAAAACCAGACCAAGTAACCATGTTGAGTGTTGTCTCAGCTTGTGCTCATCTTGGAGCATTGGATCAAGCCAAATGGATTCATAAATTTGTGGATCAACATGGTTTTGGTGAAGCTTTGTCCGTTAGCAATGCCCTTATCGATATGTATGCCAAGTGTGGAAATCTGGAAGGAGCCCGAGAAGTTTTTAATGGGATGCATAGAAAGAATGTGATAACTTGGACCTCCATGATCAGTGCCTTTGCCATGCATGGGGATGCTGATAATGCATTGAAGCTTTTCCATCAAATGAAAAGCGAAAACATAGAGCCCAATGGGGTTACATTTGTGGGTGTGCTTTATGCTTGCAGCCACGCAGGCTTAATTAATGAGGGCCAAAAAATCTTTGCATCTATGGTAAATGAGTACAAAATCACACCCAAGCATGAGCACTACGGTTGCATGGTAGATCTCTTTGGGCGTGCTAATCTGCTTAGAGAAGCTCTTGAGCTTGTAGAGCAAATGCCTTTCGCACCTAATGTTGTCATGTGGGGATCTTTGATGGCTGCTTGTCGGTTGCACAATGAGTTTGAACTCGGAGAATTTGCTGCAAAACGGCTCCTTGAGCTTGACCCTGACCATGATGGAGCCCATGTGCTCTTATCGAACATTTATGCCAAAGAAAGGAGATGGGAAGATGTCAGGGGAGTGCGGGGGTTGATGAAAGATAGAGCGGTCTACAAGGAGCGGGGTTGTAGTAGGATTGAACTAAAAAATGAGATACATGAATTTTTTATGGCAGATAGGAAACACAGACAAGCAGATGAGATCCACGCAAAGTTGGATGAGGTGGTAAGTGAGTTGAAGATGGTTGGTTATACTCCAAATGCTTCTGTTGTTTTACTTGACGTTGATGACGATGAGAAGAAGGAAATGGTTTTACGGCACAGTGAAAAGTTAGCACTTTGTTATGGGCTGATGAAAGACGAAAAATCCTGCGTTCGCATAGTGAATAATGTTAGGATCTGTGAAGACTGTCACACCTTCATGAAATTGGTATCTAAGGTGTATCATAGGAACATTATTGTTAGAGATAGGACTAGATTTCACCATTATGAAGATGGTGTGTGTTCTTGTAAAGATTACTGGTAATATTTTGACCTGTTATCACGATTATTCAGATTAAAACATAATTACCCAAAAAAAAAAAGGATTAAATCATACAATCAACTGTCCAGATTTATAATTTTCCAAGTTGATTATGCAGATGCACAACCACCTGCAAGAATAAGAAACATGGCAATGCATTGATGATTCAATTGCCAATTTTAACCAACATGTACACAGTTTGATCTCAACAAAGAACCTTTAAGAATATGATAGCTGTTAGCTCTTAAAGAATTTGATAAACATCCGTGATTGAAATCAAAACCTTGTCATACTAACACTTGAAAAAGACTATCAAAGCCTCCTTGCACTAACAATTGAAAAGGGACTATATATTAGATGCTTCTCATAAGGAATGAGAATTGGATGTTTGCTAAAACAAATTAGATCCAATTGGGCCTTCTCATGTTGGGACTTTGAAGCCATCTCCTGCCAAATCATTGAACCGGTCTCCAAAAGAATGCAAAAGCCAAAACTCTTGCTTCATCCTCTTAAGCTCCATCGACAACTTGAGTTTCAGAAACTCTAGGGCCGCTGAAATCAATCTTGAATTCTCCACAACTCTGGCCTGCCTATATTCAAGTATCCATGTATTTCGATCTAACTGCACGGCTGAGGCACTCCATTTCTGCCGAACCCAGGACTGATTGGCAATCTTTGTGGAATAACTGGATTTCCCATCAGACCACTGCCAAGTAAAATTCACAAATGACCTTACAAAATCAACTAACACGGTGGTTTTAGAGGCCTAAATTTGAGTATACCTCTGTGATTCTTCCCATTAAGATTGTCAACGATCGCGAGGAAAATTCAGCTGTCAGCAATCCTGCAGTCTGCAAAGGCCATCCCCAGACGCTCACCTCCTCTGTAAAAGACTTGTACAATGTACAACGCGAACACAATAGCAAATCATCCTACATAGTCATATATATAATTCTCAGTCGTTCATTAATATCAAAACAATAACTCTGAAGTATATATATATATATATATATAAGGAGTTGTAGTAGAAGCAAATGATCAAACACCTGACTGACTTGCCATGAAGAGTCACTAGAGCTACAATCTGAGACATTCCCATTCACTAAACCCTTGAGCTCTCGCTGCACAAATTCCAATTTTTCATTCACATTTCGCAAAACCCACGATTTCTCACTCAGATTCCTCACTATTCCCGGAGACAACTCGGGCATCAGAGCCCCGGAAACCAACCAAGAAAATCCGAACTCTGCGTAGAAAATCAAACTCAAGCCCAGAATCAACCTCTTCAGTATAAACCCAAAACCCATCCTTCTCCTCTTGCTCCTCACCTTCTCATGAAAACTCATTCTTGCTGTAGAATTGAGAGGTGGGGTCTCAGAAACCTGAGGAGCACTCGATCTGGGTGTTGACAAGATTAAGGGATTAAACGCAACGGGGCTTCTTGTGACAGGCTTCGAGGCGGAGACCTTGGTAAGAGAGCTTCTGTGAATGCTGGCGGGCATGAGGTCAAGGGTGGCATTGATGCTGGCCAAGCACATTTCGCATTTGCAGTTGGCGTCTTTTCGGCATCCCGGAAAGTAACAGCTGTCTCGGGTTTCCGATCGGTCGTCGTCCATGTTGCTGCTGCTGGTGGCGGTGGCGATTGATTTTACCACCGATGATGATGACGAGGAGGAGGAGGGGGTCAGAACTACCGTTTTCATGGCTTCTTGGTTTTGCTTCGGGGCTTCTTCCTGCATTTCCGTCCTTTCCTTCTTCGTTTTTTCTTTTTATTTATTTATTTAGAGGATCATAAATCAGAGAAGAACCAGAAGATAGAAGTTTTTGAAATTTGAATTACAACGGCCACCATGAAAGGGTAAAATGGGAATTGACCTGGTGTTTATTTTTATTTTTTAAACAATTCATTGGCAAACCTCCACAATTCCTTATAAAATTTTATAAAATTTAAATTTTTTTATGAAATTATAACTTTTATGATTTTTGTACTAATTTATTCTATTCCAAGCACACTTATTATACCCATTATGTTTTAAAAAAAATATAAGTGTCTAAGTGTATAATTTAAAGAAAATAATAATAATAACAATAAATAGGTTATGATTAAGAAAAAAAAATTCATATAAGTTGTAGATATATGTACCTCTAAAGTGTTTATGTTTTAAAATTAAAAATATAAATATTTAGATAAATGTAATATTAATTAAAAACATGTTTAGATATGTGTCGTTTTTAAAGTGTTATGGTTAAATACAAACAAAGATAATTATATGACATTTTTGTTTTCTAGAAGTGTCATAATTCTATTAGTTTTTACAACAACTAAGACTTTTTAATACTTTTGTTTCTTTTAAGTTCTATTTGTAATTTTCATAATTTTTAAGACTTCCATTTTTTAAATTAGGGTAACAGAGGCTTTTAGTAGACTAGATGGTGGTTAAAAATTTTGGTACTAACTTTATAAAATAAGATAGTATTTGAAAAAACAAACTGGTAGCTAAGTTATCAGTTAATAATTTTTTGATTATTTTTAAAATGATCAAATTTATCCTTTTATATTCAAATTTTTTTTAAATATTAAAAGATAAAAATATTAAATTAATAAAAAAAACTAATCAGCTACTTACAAAAAAGATCTAACCTTTTTTTTTTTTTCCTCTCAAATTCAAACAACTTTTTTTGTTTGGAGTTGTATAAAATGATATAAATTTGTAAAAGTTAATGTTCGTGTTTTGTGCAGTGAGTAGAGTTTTGTCTCGTAATTCGTATTTGTAGTGATTTGTAGAGTTTTGTATTTTTTATTTTAACTCCAAACAGACCAAATACTCATTGCTGTGACTCCATGCTCCAGCCCATACTTTTTGAAAAATATGGGCCAACGCCCAGGTCAACTTTTAAGGAGCCCACAAAACCTTATGAACCACACACCCGCCGCGCACACTTGTCCGCGTGTGGACAATGATAATTCGGCCCGTCTAGAACATTTGATTGACGCTTCTCTCTATTTTTTAACTAGGTTTAACTTATGCCAAAGGCACAAAAGTCCTCCCAACCCCGTCCCCCGGGTCCGGTTCGATCATATGGGACAACTGTCTCATCAATGAGTCCCCTTTAATATAAATTTTTTGGCATGATAAATGTTGTTGATCACTTGAACAAGTATAACGTATACTTAAAGTAGGAAAGAGAATGTTGAATTAGAAATTTATGTTAATTGATGACATTAAAAGACTAGTAGTCTAAATATATTTATATTTTTTTTATTAAAAAAATATAAATACATCTATACTGTTAGAATTTAAATCAACAGTCTCTAATTACAAGACACTGATCTAATATAAGCTGTTATTGTTTTTATACACTTATTTCACGATAATGTATACTCTCCTTTCACGATGTTGTTTCCCTTTCGTAATATTATTTTTAAAATGAAGGAAGATTCACAAAATCAAAAGGATATGTTATTTGAAAACATGTGATAAGAAATAATTTTAAATTTTGACAGGAAACAAATCAGGAATACGCCATTCCACCACCATGGTATTCTTAATCCCACATTTGAGAGATTAGCAATCTGCCCTCCCTATTTTTTTATTTTTATTTTTTTTTTCTTTTTTTCTTTTTTTTTTTTTGGTATCAAACATGAGAACTATAGGATCCACAAATGGCAAATTTGATCCCTAATGCCACGTCTCCAAACAAACACAGCCTTGGAGTAATATTGAACTACGAGTCTATAACAATATTTACTCATATTAATTCAGGAAAAATGGTACTTTCTGGTCATTTTTACTCTAAAATGGAGTCCAAACAATTACTTCTTAAAAAGCATCAAACCTGGATGCTTTTACTATCCTTTCATCCCGAATGATCTTCTCTTGGTATATTACTGAAATCATCGCATTAAGTATGTATTCCTTGAACTTCATCTCTCTCTCTCTCTCTCTCTCTATGTATTTGACAGATTCGGGTAGTGATCAGATGATGACAGTTTTTAATACAAAAAGTATATAGAGTGAATTAGCATAATTATATTGAACAAATTAGGAAACAGTTATATAGAAAAAAATTACTCGGTTGGCTATTACTCGGTTGGCTGCGCCACGCAATGTGGGTATGCTCTTGACGTTGTCTATGCTAACCAATTAGGTGAATTAGTTCAGATAAGCAACAGAAACGAGTCGTTTTCGTGGTTCAATATGTTTATATATACGAATGATGATGATCATCGATCTAGATAGTTGGTAGTTTCATTTTGAATCACATACATACATATATATGTCCCCATTCTGATCATCAACCGGTAATTCTAGTTGGATGATTAACTTTTGCCTTTTAACTTAAATAATTGAAGCATATATATAATATGTATAGAGCTTAATAAGCCATTACTAGTGTTGTGGGGAAGTTGACCCTCTAACAATTGTATATATTGTTGTATGTCCATTTAAAAGTTTGGATCTGTTACATATTCCCCATCTTCTACAATTGGAAATTAATCCAAGCTTCAACATATATGTATACATTTATAATTAAAGGAATTAGAGTGTCTTTTGCATAAAGAAATCAATCTCTTCAAGAATTAAAAACGAAGTTTCTTAGAACTCAGATATGTATATTTTAGCAGCACTATAGAAAATATATACAGCGTTTGCAAATTGCAACAAAGTCCTCAACTTTAGCAAGAAGAAAAAGAACAAAACAAGTCCCTTGTGAAACTTTGAAACCATATATTAATTAGAAAACTATATATTAATTCCAAAAAAAAATAAGAAAATCTGGGCATTATATTAGAAATTAAGAATTCTGTCCAAAGCCCTCTCTCTCTCTCTCTCTCTCTCTGTGTGTGTGATATGGATGAATGCTTTCAATTAGAAATTAATTAATTGTTTCTTCAATGTCAAATGATATTTATTTGATTAAAAATTAGATTTACTTCCCTAGAAAATTTGTTCTCTCTAGACAGTAAAAGAAAGGAACATACCCCCCAAATTAATCATCAAGAGAAAGAAAACAAAACTAGCTAGGAAGAAGAATTAAGCTGCCTCCATTAATGAAACATCCCTCATCAAGTACATGATCACAAGATGAGATTTTGATTTATCCATGAAAGGATGACTCATCTCCTACTTGGGATGTGGCTGTTGATCTTGAGTAGTAGTACTTCTTTGATGGAGATGGAGAAGAGGATGATGGTGATGATGATGATGAGATATTCTCTCCTGACCTCCTCCTCCTCAGCATCTGCCTCATCCCATCAGCGACTCTAGTTGCTGGATTTGATTTATATTTTCGACAAAATGACATGTGAGCCCTCACAGCTTCTTCCATTCCACAGGGCTTAATATTCCCTCTGTTGACTTCATCTCTAACAGCTTCTGAGCACAAGCCGCATAGCCATTTCCCTTCAAATTTGGCCTTCACCTCAGTTATATAGTCTTGGGTGCAGTCTTCTTTCAGACCACAACAGTCACACTTTGCTAATTCAATCTCCATTGTGTGTTTCTTCCTTTTCTCACTGAAAAAAAAAATCTCTCAACCACAAAGAGCTTGATTCTCAAAATTAAATCAAAAGGATTTATAAGAAGTTAAGTAGTACTTGGATTCTCAAATATATGAATAATTTCAAAGATAATGGACTTCTCTTTTGGGGCTTCACTAATTGGGAGGATTACTATTGATGGCTTTGCTGCCATAAGAACTAAGAAATGCTGGATATTTGTTTGAGGGCTTTTATGGTTGGATAGGGAGAGAGAGGAGAGAGGGAGGGAGGGAGGAAGGGAGGGGGAGAGAGAGAACATATAGCAGGGAAAGCTGCCATAATTTCCTCCATGTTCTAAGGGACAATATTGAGGTCTGGTGGCCCCTCCTGTGTGGGCCTTTTCTAGCATTTAAAACTCATCTGAAGGACAAATTAATGAATTCAATCCTCTACCTCCTTTTTTTCACTTTTCTCTTGTATTTGTAATTTGTTATTAGTTGTTCATTGCTTTAGGGTAGTGTTTTCTTTTAAATTATTGACAGTAGTTACAGTCTCTGTTGGCATGGTTTGAATTAATTAATTAATGGCTTGACTTGAGTTTGGTTTCACCTGGAAATGACCAGCTCCACTCTTGACCTTGGCTTTGTAATTTTATATTAATTATTGGTTTTAATTTTCTTGTGATTCCATTGACGTATTCGCCACTTGATCATTATTTCTATATTATGGATCATCCCAACCATACTTCACTGGCCAATTGAGCCAGTTCCGGCGAGGGGGTGTCAAAAATTGAATTTTGGGTCCATTTGGTAATTACTAATTAAACATTTTATATACTTGGTAAAAGATTGACATTTTTTAACCAATTTTTCGCTATTTGGCAAAACATTTATAACTTCTTGCTATTATATTTTGCCAAATTACTATTATACCCTTTTCCCTCTCTAACATAACTTTGCACATTTTTTTTTTTTTCCCTATTTGGTGTTTTCCCTCGTTACATCCAAGTCTCTCTTTTATAATTTTTATACTTGCATAGTTTCGACAATTGATTTGTGTTCGTTCAATCAGTAGTTTTAGTTTTTCATTTATATATCTACAGTCAACCTTAACCGTGCCCGGGATATGATCAAAACGAGTATATACTGTTTATTTTTGTTGTAAATAATTCACGCACACATTCGATTTTGTGATAAAAAAGTAAAGAGATCAATAAACAGATATACATGATTCTCTAAAAACCTAGGTACGTCCATGAGAGCGAGAGCTGAAGTTCTTTTCTTATTGATCACAGGATTATATAGAAAATATTTATAATTACAAGGTAATCTAACCCTAACAGGATTACATGGTCTAATTCTCATAATACCTTTAATTACATCGTACTATACCGCAGGGGATGTTGCCTCCTGTACCCTCAAACCTTCGGACCTACAGCGCAGCCCACTCAACGTTGAAACTGAGATGAGGGCGATGTTTCATTCCGTTCCCCTCGCTCTATTTCGTATCTGTCCCTTTACCTAGAACTTGATTTCCCGTCACGTGAACCACAAGTCCCAACAATATACTGTGAATGAAACTTGTACGATTGCAAACAAATTGAATTCTCTTCCATTATGTCATAGATTTGGCATTTGTGCTCCCTTCTCTCTCTCTCTCTCTCTTCCCCCACCTTTTGAATGCACAAAAACAACATTCTTTATCAGCTTTTTCTCAGACACTGCTGAATTGAATGGGACAATTAAAACCACGGACAGTAACCGAGAAGTTTCAGCCGGGGCACCCGAAGTTTCATATGTTGTCTTGGAGTTATGTGCCCAACTTTTCATAACTTGATCGGAACATTTCAATCCAACATACTTTCATATACATATATATATCTAATAGAAAGTGTACTCCTCTCGTGACCTTGTCAAAGTCGAATTCTTCATCATACACGACCTTGACTTGTCATCAGCTATATATATATATATATATATGGGTATATGTGAAGTTTGTTCATTAATTGGTTGTTTGTATTTAGGATTTTGTTAAAGTGAATGAGGGCGGTCCCCATCCAGTTTCAAAAATTTTCTAGAGTTTTGCTGTAATTTTTTAAAAAAACAAATAAATTCTAGTTATTAGGGTGTCTGAGAAAAAAAAAAATTTTTGAGTGGAGAGAGACGAGTCTTAATATAATTTTCTAAGGTTGTTCCTAAACATCAAATCATGGAAATCGTCTCATAAGTCCTTCAATTCTTAATTGAAGCGAAATATGCGTGAGAGATAACGTATATCTTTTCGATTAACTCATCATTGCGTGGCTTGTTGAAAGTTATAATAAATTAGTGAAAGTTTCGAGTTATAAAAAATTAAATAATAATAATGAAAATTTAGTCCAAGGTTTTTTTAAAGAATTTACATACTGGTTATAGCATTACATTAGGATCAACACTGATTGACTTCAATAGGTGAATTTTTAAAGCAACTAATTATTGGCTCCAAGCCGGTTTATGGGACTTTGGATTTTTAAGAGAATTCCACTGTTTTTGTTCATCCTTTCTCCGCACGCAACACTGACCTCCTGCTAGCATCATTTAAATGGACATGTCCAATTATTAAAGGGATGCATGCTTGATGCTTTTAGATTTTTTTTACATTATAGTTTTGTGGTTGGTTTAGGGCTGCTTTCTCCATTTTACAAGGTTGCTTTCACAACAATGGCTTGCTCATCATATTGACTTGATTTGGCATGAAGGTTCTTGAATTCAGCTGAGTGGTTGGCAATAATTGAAAGGTGATATACCAAAAGAAGAAAATGACGAGTGAACTTGGTTCTTTAAGTCAACCTAGAAATTTATCAATATATACACACACACACATAACATCTTTTGGGTGGATATAGATAGCTAGCGTAAGTTAATTAAAACCCAAAGGAAACTCTTGCTAATGCTTGCACAGTTTGATGAATATGCTAGATGCTTGTTGCTGCAATTCTACTTGTTGCCATCACCTTACCACTGTCTTGAAGGATTATTTTCATACTCCCTCTTAATTCACAAAGCAACAACAAATGATTGGGAAGGGCTTTTATTGACACAAGCATACATACATACATATATATATATATATATATGTGTGTGTGTACTAATTTTAGTACTGTAAACTTTAATGCATAACACTGAATATTTCAATAGCAGAATTCCCTCCCATGTATATAATAAACAAACTAGAATGTAAATTATCATGCATGTAAAAAGAGTCAAAAAGATGTTGCTAGCAAACTTGAGCATTCATCTATCAACAAATAGGATTTAGTAGGTATTTTTAAGCATTTGTGTTGGCCTCTTTCGCTTGATTTCGTTTCATATTTTTGTTGCTTTTGATAGACTCAAAATAAGTCATCGGCACTTACTTTCTTTTTTGTCTTTTAGTTTCTTTAGTCCATCCCTTCAAGAAAAGGCAAATAGGCATTGTTTGGTGTTATATAAACCAATACAAAATTTTATAAATCTCTATAAATACGAATTACAAGAGTGTATAATTTAATATTTTTACTCACTGTAAAAACACGAGACATTAATTTTTACAAATTTTATATAATTTTATACAACTCCAAACATACCTATACTCTGTTATTATATCATATGGAGGAATGTACATGCCCGTCAATTTCAATAACTCAAAACAATTCATATATTTCAAAACTCTACAAGAGCATTTGAAGTTTTAAAAGAATTAGTGTTGCAATGATATAGAAAAAACATGTAACGAAATTTATTTGAAGAAAATTGAAAATTGTTGAAATTTTTTTAACTTTTTTAGAAAATTTTTGGGACTCCGTATGCGATAGTCTACGGTTTCCTATTTTTGATTTTTAAATTCAATGTTTATTTAAAAATTTATGTACGCTATTGTTGGTAAGAGACCAACGCTGTGCTTGCAGTGCGGATTTAATGAAAGGAAAGGGAAAAGAAAATAGAAAGAAAATACAAAAAAAAAACATAAAATCACAAAATGCATGTTTTTATTTAAATAGATTAAAAATATAATCAAATAAAATGTATTCACCAATAAATAATTTTTTTTAATTTTATGTCTTTTTTATTTCATAACTGCTATACTTTTCCTCATTATATTTTTTTAACCCAAATCAAATAAGAGAATGAAATTTGATTCCCTATCTTTTTTTTTTTTTCCTTTTCTTTCTTGAATTCTCGCTCATAATTAAAAAAATTCTAATGAAAAACCCTGTTTCTCATCGGAAAGGAATTTGGAGGAAGAAAAAAAAATCAAAAAGTACTGTAAAAGTACAAAAGATGTGACATAAAAGTGATAGGTGTTAAAATATGATTAGAAGAAAGTACAACTTTTTGTAACTTTTGGTAACTTTTGGTATATTTTGTTCCTACCAAACAGCCCCTAAAGCGACTGGCTAGCTTATGTCCGAAGCCACAAAAAATGAGTAATCAAATATGAGTTAATAATTAAATAAAATTATTTAATTTTATTATTTTTTTTTTTTAATAGAAAAAGTGAAATGATGTGAAATGATGGGGCATTGGAGCCCCATAGATGGTTTAGCTATAATCGCACTAGGATGGATATTTTTGCCACTCAAAGATTTTAGAAGGAAACCCATTAACAATTTTTAGATTTTGCTTTTTTGCTTGCTTTAATTTGTATTATTATCGGAATCATAAAAGGTTGCAGCGAGCATAATTAGCCATTGTTTTTGCTTTCAATCTCTTAGTGAAAGCATGTTGATGGTCGACCGATCGGACTTCCCAGCTTTACCTTAAAAATTCCATCTTTGATGCTCTGTCTTGAACGATTGACAATACTTCCAAAGCCAAGACATTACAGTACAACCCAAATTGAAAACCAAATAGAGAGTCGAGTCTTTTGTCGAGGAGCAATGCCATTCAATAAAAAATAAATAAAATAAATAAAAAGGAAGCTCTCAAAAATTTATTTAGACAAAAGAATTCATTAAAAAAAAAATTTATAACAAAAGTGTTATTATTACATCGTTCTAATAGTAGTATTTTTTCGTAAAAGATGATAATAAAATTTATTTTTCGTTTTCAAGCTATGTACTTAAAACTAAACATTAAGATCAAACACAAATACGTATTTTTTTCTAATTAAATTTTATTTTTAATAAACACTGGTTCAAGTTTAAAAAAAAAATAAAAAACAGACTACTTCTGTATATGAAATTTTTATGTATATATCAAGTTCGAAGATAGATAATATATGTCATTTTTTTATCGTATAACTCGATTTTGAACCTATAACTTTTAAGTCACGACGAAATAACATTACTGTTATACTATGCCTCTCATCCCTTCCGTTTAGCATGACATTGAAAAAGTTATTAAGGTTTGACAAGGAAAAAGAGAGCTAATTTTTTGTGCTTTTCCTATGAATTTACCACACCATCCCCTCTGTTGCGATATGGTAATCCACGAGGAAGGGGAAAATCACTAAATTCACCAGGTTGACTTGTTAGCTAGGCTTTTTCTGCAATGCCAAACACACAAAAGAAGAAATTTTTTTTTTCCTTTTTTTTTAAGCTAATAACTTAAGAAGGGTCTAGCTCTAGCTTCTCCATGCCAAACCGAGAGAGATCTAGTACCTTAATTAACTAACTAAGGTTTTTGGTAACCAAACCCAAGTATAATATTTTTCTTCCTTCATGTGGTTGCCATCAAATATTAATTGTCGATATGGGAAGTCCCTATTTCCAGACATGACGCCTACAGACAACCCATGGAATTGATAGCTAGTGTGCATGTGGGATTGCTCAACCTGAAGGACCCCCTCCCCCCCAAACAAAAAAACGTAGGTAATACATAATGTTTTAGCCACTTATTAACGTTGCGTGCCCTCCTCATCGTTTAGGCAATTCCATTCATTTGAATTGATGTGTTGTCCAGTAGGTAACCAGCAGTTTTAGTAGCCAAAATAAATATGCTTCCTATTGATATTCTTAAAGCCGGTCCACAATGGTGACTAGACTTGGAAATATCATTTTTGGATGTACGAGGAGATCACTAAATAATGCAGGATGTGAATTAATGTTCCCAAGTACGCACCAAATCACTAGAAATCAATAGAGAAGAAAAAAAAAAAAAAAGATAATTCATTAGAAATACATTGTATTTGGTTTGTATTTCTATTTTTTATTTTATATTTTTGTTTTATGTTTTCTGTTTTATGTTTTAAAATTTTTAAAATAAGAAAAAAAAACGTATGTAGTTTGATATTTTCTATTTTTGTGTGTTTTAAGAATTTTGTTTTTGGTTAAAAATATTTAAAATGACTTTTTGTTATTTTTTATTGATGTGTAAACTCATTTTTTAAAATAAATTTTAAAAACACCAGTAATCAAATACATTTTACGTTATTTTTCTTGTTTTTAAGAACACAAAATAAAAATGAGCTCAAAATAGGTATAACAAATGATATCTAAGAGTGTATTAAGATTGTTTTTATGTGTAATAGAACTTATATTTATGAGAAGATTAATGTTATTGTCAGAATAATTTTTTTTTTAAAACCAGAATAGCGTATAAGTGATTAATGCAATTGATGCTAGCTCGGACTAAAACAAAGGGAAAAAAAAATAATTATCATACTTTGGCAAAATTAGGATCTTTTATACAATTATTAATTCAAACATACACTTTCTAGAACTTTCACCTCTCAGCTTAATTAGTAAGTATAAACTTAGCTTGAAGATAATATTTAATTAAATCTGCATTCAGCCCAAGTAATCCACAGTCAAGCCATCTGTAAGGGGTGAAAAGCTGAAGAAGAAAATCCAAAACCATCATATTTAAATTACTAACCACCATCTATATATCTATTATTCATTTGGCATATCTCGTGTTTTTTTTATATGATGGGGTTAGCCATACACGTCTTATATATGTTTCTACTAGTATGGTTAGTTTGTTTATAATTCTTGCCAATAATTATCCCTAAAATTGGTTTTTAACTCTACATCCATTGTTCAGATTTTCAATGATTTCTCAAATGGGGTCTGGTTTGGTTCCTTTTATAATATGATCATGCATGCCAAAATTAAGAAAAGTTCAATGGAGGTTGGAGTTTGTATTTAATGTCCTTCACATGGCATCCCACATGCATTCTCTTGCACTTACCTTCCAAACATGGATTCTTCTCTTTCGATCCACCCCACCCCCCCCCCAACTCCTCATCTCTTAAGTTCACACTACAATACATACAAACATACATATATATATATATATATATATAATCACCTGATTGGATAGAAAATAACAGTCACGAGTTGTCAAGCTACTGCTAGCTCTATTTTGCCCATGACACTGACTGCCTGATCAATATCATCAGTGCTTTAGTTTCTTTCTTCAAAGTTGTGTATTTTGTCCACTTTCTTTCAACAAAGCATAACAAATTGAGAGGGGTTTTTCTTTTTTCACTTTTAAGTAAGGATATTAGGGTTTCTTTCTTTAACCTAAAAATGAAGCAATTACGAAATGTTATAAAAAAAATTAATTAATAAATAGAAAGAATAAGAAATTGAGAAAATATTATGATTTTCGGAAAACTACAACGTGTAAGGGCTACAGTGAAAAAATAGAAGATTTAGATTCGATTACACTTTAACTACATAAACTTTTTATATTCTAAATTAATTATATTTGAATTAGATTTTTTAACTTCTATTTTTATTTTGAAAATAATTTTAATTAAATTAAATTAAAACCATTAAATTAAATACTAGACTCTTCATTTTCTACTTCCTTTCTTTGCAGTGAAAAAATGAAAGGTCTAAATTTGATAGTATATATTATATGCACTTTTCTTTGCCACATGTCAATAACTGGCATCTTCAAGGAGGCAACATTAATTAATTTCTAGCATCTCCAAGGTGGCAAATTAATGAATTTCTAGCATCATACATTACATAAAATAATAAAAAAAAAAAAACCAGGGTGGTTGAAGCAATCTTAACCTAATTGGCTGCGAAACTGTGCATATATAATATTACTATACATTATAAAGTGTGGGGGCAATTTGTTGTTATTTTGTTTCTACCATTTTGGTTTTTAAGTATTAAATTAATCAAGCAGGTTCAATCATTCGGAGGTTCTAAATAACAACTTCCAACTTCCCCCTCACACTGAGTATCTATAAGTGGCAGTATTCAATCAATTACATCCATAAACTAATGGTAGAGGAAAAGAAAAAGTAAATATTTGTACATCTATCTATACGTATTAACTCTTTTGGGGGGGGGGGGGGGGGAAAATGAATATTGTGAGAGCAATAATTCATTTCAGACTTGGCTTGATCCAGAATTAGAGTGAAAGTATTCAATAATATGGGCAAGCTATGTCCACTTTTCTATGTATATTTTTTTTTTTTTTACCTTTCTCTTTTTCCTACTAAATCCTCATTCCAAACCGACCCAAAGAATGCATTTGATGTAAGATTAAAAATTTTAATTTGTTAATATTTTTTCCTTTTTGAAATGTTAAATGGAGATAAAAAAAAAATTATGAGAGTAAGAGTTAACCATTATATTAATAATATTTACTACTCAAATTTTAACTTCATACCAAACACACTTTAAGGGTTATTTGGCCGGTTGAAAAACAACCAAAAGTTACCAAAAGATACAAAAAATTATACTTTCTTTCAATCTTATATTATCACCTATTACCTTTATGTCACATCTTTTATACTTTTACTATACTTTTTTGTTTTTTTTCTTTCACCAAATAACCCTTAAAGAGAGAATGAACATCGGAGCTCTTCACCAATTACTAGAGTCAATGATAGTAACAAAAGCCTTCATTTTCCCATTGTTAAAGAATTTTTCCATTGCCACATTAATTAGTTTAGAAGTGTGAATAATTCGATCGGAGGAGGGTCGTTGTTTGGTGCCCGAACTAAGTAGACAATTTGGTTGAATCAAAATTTGGGGTTTCCACAAAAGAAGATGAAAAAGACAAAAGTGACAGCCCAAAAACAAAAACAAAAAAAAAAAAAAGGATTGCATTATCGTTATCACTATCATAATTGAGAACAAAAAGAGTGTGAAAGCATATTACGTAAATGTTCTCTGTTGAAATAAATAAATATATATATATATAAGAGTGCCCCATGTGACGCTTGGGAGGGCGTCCCAGATATGACAACACGTTTGGAGGACCCACCATGTGAAGTGCACCAAGGACACCACGTGACCTGTCATTTTAAATGATTGATTGATTGAGTTAAAAGAGCGTTGTTAGGGAATTCTCAAGAATCTGTTTTTTTTTTTTTTTGTTAAGAACGTTTAGGAGTGGTTGATGGAAAAAAATTAATAAAAAATACAATAAAAATATAAAATTTAATATAAAGTTCATAGATAACGAAATTTAATTAAAGAAAAATATAATTTTTCTATAACTTTTGATAAATTTTGATATTTTAATGATTGGTCAAATAAGACCTTAGTTTTTTTTTGGGTATTATTTTTTTATATAATTTTTTATCAAAATTTAATTTCTTTTTTATAAGTTATAAATGCGATAATCGCATTTGAAAAAAAAAGATTAAAAAATTCATATCCATTTTGAGTAAAAGTTTGAAAAAAATTAAATAAAATAACTTTTTTATTATTTTTTTTAACTAATCGGATGAATTTTACTCAATTGGAGGAAAAATTTTCAATTTTGTTTTTTTAAAATGCGATTATCACGCCTAAAACTTACATCTTCTAAAAAAAAAAAAATTTAGTAAGAAAAAAATTACCGAAAAATCTAGATAGCTTTTTTAAATCCCAACCCACACTAAAGTCGTGACTTTGAACTACGCTTCTTACTTCTAACAAGCCATTGTGCACAACCACATTCTATACTGTATATATAATCTACGGCAAGAACAAGGCTCATTTGCAGTATTGCATTTCCCATTGTTCAGATAGAACGTGCCACTGCCATGTTAGTTTAATTTGAATTTTGATTCACAATTTTTTTTTATAATAAATAAAACAAAGCAACCTGTTTTGTTCGTCAAAAAATTTGCAGGGTCCACACAACTAACAAGAATTAATGTTGGGAATCATAAATAAGAAAAATTGCCCTCCTGTCATCTATGCCTTCATGATTTAACACAACAATAATCCAAAAAACAAGAGGAATGTTTTAGTCAATTTCAACTTCAGTAGTGTTATTGATGATCCATCTCAACCATCCATCTATACCCAAAAAAACTCTATATGGATCAATGAACATATGACCTACATAAATAAATAAATCAACTGAACAAAAAACCCACACAAAAGAGCCTGCATCAAGCCTATACAGATCAACGGCTCAAATCTCGTTTACAATATAGCTCATGTGATATGACATGTATAACATAACAGAGAGAGAGAGAAAGAGAGGAAGAGGGCTGAGCGTGGGTTCATCTTTAGGCACGGACCACACCAAACTAAACTGCACAAACATTCAATGTTCAGAATTTTGTGTGCCCGCCCAAGTGGAAGAGGGCAACTCAGTCAGATATGACAGCACATTTGGAGCACATTCATGGGACCCACCACGTTAAGGGGCAGCACCCAACAAAATTCTTCATTTTGTGTACGAATTACGATCGTTTTCACTATAATTAAATAAGATAGAATTTCAATCTTTATGTTCCCATTTTGTTAAGAGCTCGTAAAGCTATTAATGATTGGAGAGTAGTCAACCACTGTGACTCTGAGGCACCCCCCATCAAAGATAAAAATGTGGCTATCACTTTCTTAATCTTGTTTTTTTGCTAATAAGCCAAGATGACATTTCTACTTGTGAAATGAAGTTTACAAAATAGCTATTCAACAAATAACTTGCTAGAAAGCAAAATACATCAAGAAGGCGGCGGAGCAACAAGCAGTAGTGTCTCTCAACAAAAGTTCATAATATCTATACATGTGGAAATAAGTGACATTTGTGTAAAAGATTTAGGTGAGAAAAATTGGCAACTGAACTATCCTCACTTGCTATAACTAAAAACAGCACTTTGTGATATTTACTTCAACCCGTCCTCTCAACCTATATTGTTACTTCCAGTCTACATTTAAGGGAATTAGGTGAACTTGAATATCCAAGTACCAAAAAGACGTCTAAAATGCATGTGTGTACCCTTACTTTCAGTGGAGGGCGGAAACCAAAATGTCAAGTAGACTCCATCTCAACATCTCCTCCACTAACCCCCGAATCGTCATCAGGATCATCCCGAGGAAGGAGACCAAGCAGTGGTAAAGGTAACAAGGAGCTGAGATTGCAGAGAATTATAAGAACGGCCAAGTTGTCAAAGTTGTCCTTACTGACGCCAAAAAGTTGGGTCAGGCCAGCACCAAGCAGCCCCCCAAGGACACCACCTCCATTTGATATGGACATGAGGGTTGCAAAAAGTGTCGCTTCCATTCCCTGAGGGCACAATCTCGCTGCCAACACTAGAACAGGCATAAAAGAAGCCTGCAATAGGACGGTCAATTAGTCCTGCAACATGTTCCCTGGACTATTTTATAGATCTAGCAAGAACCAAAGAGAGTGAAAACTGCTTGAACAAATAAATTACCTGACCAAGAACTGTTAAAATCAAAGAATCCCCAATAGCAAACCATTCATCACTTATTCCAAACTGCCGATTTAGTCCGGTAACAAGCAAAACCTGTGTACAAATTCCAGAATAAATCAATCATTTCAAAGGATGATTACACAAAACTCTTGGCCAAAGACAAACCTGAGTCATCCCAAGACCAACACCAATAATAGTTGTTACAAGAAAAATTTTCCGCAGTGGAACACTTTTTAGAAAACCGTTATAAAGTCCAACTCCAAGAAGTGATGCAACTGATGTCACAAGCCTAACACGTCCAAGAAATTCTGGAGTGAAACCAAGCCTGTTGGTACTGAAATCGAGAGAACTCGTCTTAGCAAGCTTACTGTGAAAATAAATCAGTTTAAAGTGGAACAAAAAACCATTGCCGAAGAAAAGGAAAGAAAAAAAGGCACATATTTACAAGGACCAAACATACGTGAAGAAAAACATTGCAGAATCTGATTGCGGTGTTGCCTGCCACAGGAAAATAAACAAAGTGGGAAGAAATACATTTGGCTGCCTAACAGCATCCGACAACTGAACAATATTGTGCTTTGAGCTTTCAAAGAAGCCAGGGCTGGCCAAAGGAGTATTCTGTTCCTTTTCCAGGCTACGCTCAGGCTGCTCTTTGACTAGTACAGCAACTGCAGATGTTATTAGTGGAAGCAATGCTGAAACGCCGAAAACAAACCTGGGAAAGAAAATGTTACGAGGAATTATTTGCGAAATTGATTCATAGAGGAAAAAATTCAAACTAAATCACAAACCATCAAACACACCTTACACCATAGGCATCCACCAAGGAGCCACTAAAGTAAGAACTCACAATTCCTCCAAATGCCGAGGATCCCCAACATAAAGATTGAAGAGATCCTGACATGCTTTGCGACTCACCACGAGCCCTCTCCACAACCATGGAATCTACAACCTACAACATGCTTCAGTTTTGGCATGCCAATGACAACTGCCACATAAATTAAGCGAATGAAATGCCACCCAAGGACTAATATAACTTCTGAATGCACAAAAAAGAGTCATGTGACACAATTCGGCTTAAACAGTAATAAATGAACATGAAGGCTGATTAATTGTTATGAATCATATGACTCACATTCAAGAAAAATAATAAAATAACTGCAATATTGATGTAGCAAGCAATCATCTTATTGATAATTCATAACAGTATGATTCAAAACTAAAAAGCTTCACCACAGCCCCTTTTAGGACTCATGAAAATTGTTGGCACCAAATGTCTTCATTTTTATTTTGAGCAATTTATGGACAAAAGCAATTAGCTTGTAATTGCACTATGTTTGGATTATTGAGTCATAGATATCTGGAGCTGAACTGCAGAGATGGAAGAAGAGGCTGAAAAAAAGAAAGGAAAAAAGAAGCTGCAGAGGAACAGAATGAAAATTGTTCAAAAAAGCATGTTAGAATGAGCTTCAGGACATTAGATGAATTGCCCATTTGAATAGAAGCCTGCAGGGCATTCTCATGGAAACCTGCAAAGCATCCACTCCACATACTATGGTTACCATTGGCAGGATGTCTTTGCCCTACCATCAGGCACGTACAACAAACTCAAGTAGAAGAAGCTTGATTCAGTTCATGTTCCCGCAAAATCAATGACCATGCATATGTTGTCGATCATATTGAGGATTTAGCCATTTCTAATACATCCAATGTGCAAGATTTTTAAATTTCAAGCACCAACAGAAATCCATTTACTTATCTAAATGACAAGTTTTTCAAAGACAGAAAATTACTATGAAAAACAGAAAATTACTATTAGATATTGAAGACCATTAAGATGCACAATGGACCAAACAAAGTCAGAAATCAAATAGCAAGAAAATTCCCTTTCGAAATTTAGGAAACTCAACCAAAGTACAAAAATATCTTCCTTAAGTAATTGTTTCGTTCTGTAATTTCTTTTCCATTAGGATTTTCTGTTTGGTAAACCTTCATTAACTACTTTTAGTAAGGTTTCTTGTTTTATTTGGTCTTCCGATTTTAGTTAGGATTCCTTGTTTTCATCTATAAATATGGTCATAACCCCTTCATGGGAAGGGATTCAATTATTAATAAAAAATTTCTTAAGTCAATAATTAGCATTGTTTTCTCTCCCTTGGATTCAAACAGTATGTAAACCCACTTCCTGAGAATGATAACTTAGCCCCATCAGCCCAGCATTGGTCATACACAGCAGTCCATGTTGAAATCTATACTTAATCATGGGAAACAGATATGTCCACAACAAAATGCACGCCTACTGTTTCCTCCATCTAAAAATATATAAAGCTTTCAATATAGTTAAAAAACCACATGTGGCAATGGTTAATATCATCAGGTTAAAGAGTAAACATATATACAACTAGGATTTAAACATGCAACATCAGTTAGAATCTCCGAAAAAGCAATTCTACAAAACATTGTAGACACTTACAACATCTGAGAAGGCAACAGAAAGAGATCCAAGGAGTATGCATAATGTAGCACCATACTTGCTGTCTACAGAGTTGGCCATCAAACTCCATGAAAGTGCTCCAAGAAGCCCTGACAAGACCAAGTACGACCTCCTTCGGTACCCAAAAAGAGGGAAAGAATCACTACAGGAAAACCAAAAAAGACACTGTTAAAGAACCATAGACGTGGATCAAAAGCTCAAAATGAAAGGGCTAGGAATAAAGATATGTATCATCCGATTGAAGCCACCTAATAAATCCGTAGAGAGGCTTGATAAGCCACGGTAACGCTGATATGCCAGATATTAGAGCTGTCTAATCAAGAATATGGAAGTTGTCAGTCTTCATTGTGTTAAACCAAAATACTGGCAAATTAATGATAAATAAATAAATAAACTTCAATATCTCATACTCTCATCCATAATCCATAAGCCACAATCACAAATAAATTGCCGTAATTTCTTTAGAATTTTTTTGCTTTCAAAGAAACTTCAAATGTCAAATGCTGAATCAGCACATGGATACAAAAATATCAAACAAACATATGAATCTGTGTAATGCTCCAAAACAATAGCAAGCACATTCAACTATTTGAACTATCTCATCAAAGAGAAAAGACATGACAGATATGAGCAAACAAATTCAGCCATAATCTACCGAAAAGCAAAATATAAATACTTCTAAAGATGCCACACCTCTGCAGGATCTAAATGTAGATCATCTTTCAAGTAGAAACTGACAGCTATTCTAGAAAGGCCCAAGACACCTTGGACAAAATATACCATAGTAACTGCAACGTTATCTGGAGTTAAGTCCACACCAAAGAATCTTGTATCACTCAAACGAGGTTCACTCCTGTGTGGAGTCTCCTTTCTGGAAGAGTATATCTCTTCCTCCTTATCAGTTGTAAGCAAATCCCCTTTCCCTGCAACTGGATCAGGAATACATAAATAATGAGAGAGAGATTGTACAAGAATATTGGTCCAATAACAGATTTTACTTGCATTGTAGTTTTAATGTCGTGATAGAAGGACATATTCTGGGTTTTTGAACTCTCCATTGTATGCTGATTGAAAACACTTTAGAAAGGTTTGGTAAAAACGTTCAGTACAACTTCTTGTTTTAGTATTAGTAGGCTCATTATACATCATATATAGAAAAGAATTCTCTTCTGTTCCTTCCTCTGGATCACATGTATGTAGCACTGAATACACAGTATGCATATATATATTGATAGATAAGAGCATGGCATGCAAGTATAGGCACTTAGAAGCTGGCAGTAAACATTAAGCTCTATCACCAACTTGGATTTTAAGTACAAACATGGAACAGTTGGCACAGACCCTTGTCTTCCCCGGTAGGATTGTCTGATCACCCTTTAAATGGCATCTGAAACCAAGGACCCCAGCCCATCAATTTGCCAAGTAGTTGTGGACCATAATTACTAACAATACAAGGCAACCAATAAGAATCACGTCCTTGGAGATGAGCTTCATGAGAGGGAAATGCTATCAAGTTGAGTTCATGTCACAGAAGGTGGAAATGCTGTGGATTACCCATTAATCCAAAATAGATATGTAAAAGAAAAAGGCATCTATAAATACAATTCAAATGCATTACATGGTTTGACGCTTGGTTTGCCATGTCTTGTTAGGGGTGGACAATGGTGGGTCGGGCTAGAACCGGACCTAATATTTCAATATATTAATTCTTAAATCAAAAATCCTAAACTAGTCCAATCAAGTCCACTTACTTTATAAATTAACTTTTTACTATTTATCCTATTTTTTTTTTTCACAGTTTACACAATTAAAAATAACCAAACAAAGTTAAAACATACAATTAATAAGCGAGCAAATAATGAAATATTTATTATTAGTTATTTGTGTGTTTTATACCTAATTTGTATATTTCTAAATTTTTATAATAGATAAATAATAAAATTACATTTTAATAATAATGTACTAGTGGAGGCGCACACACCACGTGTGTTTTTCCCAAATTAAAAAAAAAAAGAAAAAGAAAAAAAAAAATTTCTCTTCGTCAGTTTTTCTCAGCAACCAAACAACAATTACGAGTGATAAAAAAAAAGGAAAAAATTAATAAACCAAAAGCCCTACATGAATTATATAGATAGCGTATTATGTACGTGTGAGAGATGATGCGATTACAGTTTCTAGAATCCAAAAGAGGATTGCCTTCGTCGCCGTCGCAGCGGAGGGACGGGGCAGACACCCGAGCGCTGATGGGCGTGTCTAGTTGCGGCAGTTTGGGAGGTACTTTCCGGCAGTTGGCTTTGCGGCGTCCGGTGGCGCCAGCGGCCGTGGGCGGCCTCCGTCGCATCCGAAAGCGCATGGGAACGGGGGAGAGAAAGGGCAATATCGGATTTTTCGAGGGTAAGATTGGTAAAGAAAGTGCAGTTAGCGTAGCCATTAAAATATATGCGGTTCTTCTTCTAGCTTCTGAGGCTGTTGGCTTGCTGTTTTATTAACGAGACAATGGTTTTTCTTAATGCAAGGGGTTCACTTTGAAATGACGCAAATGGCCCAACCGACCCCCCAGAAAAAACAGAATTCGCAATACTGGGCTTGTCGAGGAATACAAGGTCCAATTTATAAATCCCTATCCCTAAAATTAAGAACTGCAACCGTAAAATAATTCTCAATCTAATCCAGTCTTTTGGAAGCGAACTTTTGATTGTTTAGTACAAAATTGAAAAAAAAATTAAAAAAATTTTAGAAATTTTTTTAATTATTTAGTAAAAAATTTAGGAATCTTAAAACAAATTTTTCAGGATGTTGCCAAACGTCCAAAAAAAAAAAATTGCTAAAATTTTCTCCTTCCTTGAGTTCCAATTAAGCTCTTGAACCCATCTCTTAAATTTAGGGAAATTTGGAGGTCGGTCATTATTTATAAATTTATAACGATTTTAATCACACTAAAAAAACTTATTTGTGATTAAGTCACACTTGTAACAAAAAATTTAAAAAAGACTTCGTGCGTTTTTTAATACATTTCAAATTTATTAGTTCAATGCAAAAACAATGAATATCTTTCTCATAATTTCTACAACCTTCTATCTTCTTTACAAGGCAAAAAAACCTATTTTTGGAACGTAATCAAAACTATTCAGGAAAAAAAGTTAATCGATCATTCATCCTAAGTTTTCATACTATCACAAAAAAAATCAATTGATACATAAATTTTTTGATACCGGTATTGTTTAGGGTTTCTTTGTGTCTTTATTATATTTTCTGGATTTCCTTTTTTATTTTTTGGCTCAAATCTGTTTTGCGGTGTATTTAATATGCTTATTCTTTTCTTCTTCTTAAGGTAAGATGAATTTTGATATGCTTTTCAAGTATAGTTTTCAGATATTCGTAATGAGGTTAAGGTTGCATGTTCTTCGTATATTATTTCAAATGCAAGGTTTTGTGGTATTGTTTTTGTTTAGCTTTCAAATGCGAGATTTTGTAGTATTGTTTTTATATCTTTGGTTTCTTTGAAAATTTTTAAATGAAGCTTTTAATATTTCGTATATGAAATTGTCCTGTCAACTTTATATGTGATATTGTCAGTATCTTGAATATGTGACTGCTTTTGTGTTTAATTGTGTTGTTTTGATACTAGACATATTTGTATTGTTATACAACTACTGTTGTCAAGCTTAATTGAATTATATATTTGCGGTACTGTTAATCTTTTGTAAAACAAATGCTCTTATATTTGGTTTATCAACATGTTATTGTTAAGAAATTATATGCGGTACTGTTATGTAACTGTTCTTATCAAAACTCATATATGGTATTATTAGTTTTTTCTAAAATGAATGCTCCTGTGTTCGATTCATCAACCTGATAATATGAAGTTTACATGTGGTGGTATGAGTAATTTGTGTATGATACTGTCAGTTAAGCATATCCAATACTATCAGTGACTCATACATACTATTCTAAAAATTTATATGTGGTGCTTTCAGTATTCTATATATGGTATTGTAAAGTATTTATATATGTGGTACTATCAACCATATATGCTTTTATGTTTGGTTTATCAATCTAGTACCGTCAATCATATATGCTTTTTTGTTAGAGTTATAAAAAGTCTACTTTTGTGTTTGATTTGTCAACTTAATACTATCAATCACATATGTGATACTGTCAATAATTTGCATATATGATAACGTCATAATATGATATTTCTTTCATACAAAATATTAATCCTTTAACATACATATAGAAATTGCTTCGTATATCTGGTATGTTAATAACTGAAATTAGAAAATAAATATTATTAAATTATAGGTATTGCAATCACACAAGCCAGTATCGCCACTGTTGACAGTACCACTTGATACACTATGAGAAACAGTACCGATATTGTGAGAAATAGTTCAAGTATTATGCAATACTATTTTCATACTGCCATAAAAAACATCAATTGATACGTAACACAAACCAACCATACGAGCCAATATCATCATATTTTTAACATTAACATAATTTCTCAGAAAACTTGGAGAATGTTCATAGATTGAGTAACTAAATGACATATTTTTCACATTTAAACAAGTTCAATTCTCACACACCTTCAACACAAAATATGAAAATAACATTTCACGATTCATATATACCACAAAAGTCTTAAAACCAAACTTATAAAACAACAGCAGATTCAAAGACATGACTGCCTGAAAAGGTTCACATGACAAAATCACCTAATACGTACTACACAATTGAAGATATTTCTTCTTCGAACGACGTTAATCTTAGTCAGTTTTCGTTCAAATCAATGTTAGACTAAATAAGCTCAATCTCTTTCATATCTTCACAACTAAAACTGTGAACAATGAAACTGAAACTAAGAGAGAAAGAGAAAAAACTAAAGAAACATGATTTCTATCAATCTCGTAAATCATGCAACTAATTTATTGAAAATAAATGGTATTATTGATATATTAGAAACTATATTTAAAACAAACTCGTGGAACCTACTCAAAACTGTGACCTAATTACAAAACATTCCACACAAAAATGACTTAAAAGCAATATTTTTTTTTTTTTTTTGGAAGTGATTAATAATCTTAAAAGAGCAAAAAGCATGACTTAAACACAATTTTCTGTTAAATTTAGGGTGTTTTTGGAGCGATGACAAGTAAGATAAAATGAGATAAGTTGTGAACTCATAATACTGCAGTGAGATAAAAAATGAATTACTTTTAGAGTTTTTCAAAAATTTTCAACAAAAATCAATGCATCAAACGTACCCTTAAGTTGGTTCCTCTAATCTAAGAAGTGAAACATGTATTAAATGAATTACTTTTAGAGTTTTTCAGAAATTTTTAACGAAAATCAATGCATCAAACGTACCCTTAAGTTGGTTCCTCTAATCTAAGAAATGAAACATGCATTCTCTGACTAATGATTTGAATTATTTGATTTCCGAAAGCACAAACATCACCTTGAAGAGGTTTCACCCATTGAAATCGCTTTTTACATGCATCCCGTTTTGAATTTTGTAACAGATCTCTAGTTATTTGTACATTTTATGAAGCATACATTCAACAGTCTGTTGATCCAACTGATGATTCGAAATGAATATGCCTTATGTTTTAGTTTTATTTATATTTTAAGGTACTGGTTAAACACCAGCCAACTTCAAAAAATCTTTTGAAAATTTTTCAAAATTTTCAATTATTTTTAAATTTCAAAAAATTCCAACATTTTTTAAAAAATTATTAAAATCCATTGGAACAAGCCATTCTATTATATTCCAACAGATTTTATCAAATTTTTAAAAAAGTTATACTGACATTTGTACCAAAAATTTTTACAAAACTTCAAAAATTTTCAAAATCTTCTACTAAAATTTTACCATTTTATATGATATTTAAGAACTTTATATCAAATCAATCATAAACATTTAGTCATCATTTCAAAATCTATATAACAATATCACTTATTGATTTGACATTTATAGCATCAAATCGAAGGTTGAAAATTTATTTCATATAACCAATGGCTGAGATTTTATCCACTATACAGATGAAAAAAGCAAACTTCCACTATCCACTGTGCAAAGCAAGAAAGCAAACCTCCATTGTATAGAGGGAGATAGGATACAAAGGTAGCTTCGCCACTGTGGAATGGCTGGATGGGATACAAATTTGTTTTATATAACCAACGGTTTAAATTTCCGCACACGTCAGCCTTTTAAATGTTATCTTTTTTTTTTCAAATTTTAAATTTTGAAATTCATATTAATTGATTAAGAATATTTTAAATAAATAGAGAACTAATTATGTTTTTGAAATTTGTTCCAAATCACAAAAGTTTCGTTATTATTATATCAACAACCGCAATCTAACAGTCGTTGATCTACGTGAAACTCAAGTCAATGAACACGGATTGATAGTCCTAACTGTCATAGTTTTTCCTTTCGATACAGCAATATAACTTATTGATTTGACATTTGTATATTTTGAAAAGTTAGATTTATTCGATGGTCCAAATTATTTTTTTCCCTCTCCACTTTGGTTGCCTTTTCAGTCACATCACATGAAAACATAATCACTTATTTTTCCTATATATTTTCAAAATAATTTTTATATATAAAATTTTTAAATATTTTAAATAAATAGAGAACTAATTATGTTTTTGAAATTTGTTCCAAATCACAAAAGTTTCGTTATTATTATATCAACAACCGCAATCTAACAGTCGTTGATCTACGTGAAACTCAAATCAATGAACACGGATTGACAGTCCTAACTGTCATAGTTTTTCCTTTCGATACAGCAATATAACTTATTGATTTGATATTTGTATATTTTGAACAGTTAGATTTATTCAATGGTCCAGATTATTTTTTTCTCTCTCCACTTTGGTTGCCTTTTCAGTCACATCACATGAAAACATAATCACTTATTTTTCCTACATATTTTCAAAATAATTTTTATTTATAAAATTTTTGAAATTAATATTTTAAAAAAAAAAGTGATAATATTTGTATGAATAAATAAATTTTTTCATTTAAAAAAATATATTGAAACTTTAATTCATTTTAAATAAATAGAGAATGAATTATGTTTTTGAATTTTATTTCAAATCACCAAAGTTTCGTTACTATTATATCAACAACCGTGATATAACAGTCGGTGATCCACGTGAAACTCAAATCAATGAACACAGATTGATAGTCCTAGCTGCCACAGTTTTTCCTTTCTATATAACAATATACCTTATTGATTTGACATTTGTATATTTTGAACCGTTAGATTTATTCAATGGTCCAGATTATTTTTTTTCTCTTTCCACCTTGATTGCCTTTTCAGTCACATCACATGAAAACATAATCATTCATTCTTTCCATATATTTTCAGAATACTTCTTGTATATAAAAGTTTTGAAATTAATATTTAAAAAAAAAAGTGATAATAATGGTATGAATAACTAAATTTTTTCATTTAAAAAATATATTTAAACTTTAAATTTTTTTTTTTAATTCTGATTTTAATGATGGCCAGAATTACTTTTTTCCTTCTCCACTTTAGTTATCTTTTCGATCACATCACATTAAAATATAATTCTTTTTTCTTCTAATATATTTTCGAAATACTTTTTATATATAAAGGTTTTCAAATTAATATATTAAAAAAATATGATTATATTTTTGATAAATAAACAATAAAATTTTACACATTTATTGAATAACGTGTGGATAGCTAAATTTTTTCATTTAAAAAAATATACTTGAACTTTAATTTTCTCTAAAATTTTGATTTTAATGTGCTTTAAACTCATATTTTAAATGCATACATAATTACACTCTTTGTATCATTCATATAATCAAGAAGGTTAAATTTTTTAAATTTGAGATAATTTCAACAGTTGGATTTACTCAATTCTCAAGATTATTTTTTTTCTCCTACTCTTTTCATATTTTTTTTGAATACTTTTTATATAAAGGATTTTAAATTAATATTTTGAAAAATACGACAATATTTATGATAAACATTATATAGATATATTAATCTCTCTTGAATAATGATTTTTATTTTTATAAGTTATTTTTACACCTTTTCAAGGGCATTTGGAGTTCTGAAAAGTTCAAAAAAAATTAAAAATTAGTGTTGAAATGATGTAAAAGTGATACATGACAAATTTTGATTGAAAGAAGTTAAAAATTTTTAAAGTTTTTAAAAATATTTTGAAAAATTTTGAGAATCCAAACACCCTTGAAATCCATGCCTTTAGGGAAATTACTAAAAATAAATCAAGCCATTCAATATGATATTTGTCTTGTATGGCGGAGGTTCAATTGTAGCTGGAGTTTGGGCTGCGCGAGGGGTTGGGTTTGTAATTATTGTGTTTTGAAATTTGAATTTTAAACTTTAGTATTTTTTTTAATAGATAGATAATTAATTATTTTTTTAATATTTTGTCATATGTCATCAAAGTTTCACCATTTTGTCTAATTAGGAACATAAATTGACAGTGCGATTGTCATAACTTTTCTTATTTCCATATATTATTTACAAATGTCATGTATCGGACATTTATATATAACTTATTGGATTTGAAATTTGTATATTTTTAACCGTTACATTTACTTAATGGTCAGGATTATTTCTTTAGTCGCACTCTTCCCATATATTTTTTGAATCTTAAATTAATATTTTAAAAAATTTGATAATATTTGTAATAAATATAAAATTGTACATATTTATTAAACAATGTATGAATAACTATTAGACAAAGTCAATTAAATTTTTTTATTTAAAAAATAAGTATTTAAATTTTAATTTTCTTTAAAATTTTATTAAAAAATAAATATCAACTAAAATTTTTTATTTAAAAATATATATTTTTAAACTTTAATTTTCTTCAAAATTTTATTAAAAATTAAAATTTCAATTTTAATGTGCTTAAAACCTAAATTTAAATATATGCTTTTTTACACTCTTTGTGTCATTTATATAATAAGAAAGTTTAAAATCTTAAATTTGTGATTTTTTCGACTGTTGAATTTACTCAATAGCTAAGATTACTTATTTCCATTTTCGCTTTGGTTGTCTTTTCAGTCACATCACCTGAAAACATGATCCTTCACTATTTTCATGTATTTTTTGAATACTTTTTATATATTAAAATTTTTAAATTAATATTTTTAAAAGAGATTAATATATCTATACAATGTTTATTATAAATATTATAGCATTTTTCAAAATATTAATTTAAAATCTTTTATATAAAAAGTATTCAGAAACATCTGAAAAGAGTAGGAGAAAAAAAATAATCTTGGCAATTGATTAAATCCAACCGTTGAAATTATCTCAAATTTAAAAAATTTAACCTTCCTTATTATATAAATGATACAAAGAGTGTAATTGTGTATGCATTTAAAATATGAGATTTAAGCACATTAAATCAAAATTTTAAAAAAAAATTAAAGTTTAAATATATTTTTTTAAATGAAAAAATTTAGCTAGCAATACATTATTAAATAAATATGCAAAATTTTATTGATTATTTATTACAAAAATTATCATATTTTTTTAAATATATTAATTTGAAAACCTTTATATATAAAAAGTATTTTGAAATATATGAGAAGAAAGAAGAATTATATTTTAATGTGATGTAATCAAAAAGGCAACTAAAGTGGAGAAGAAAAAAAAGTAATTCTTGCCATCATTAAAATCAGAATTTAAAAAAATTAAATGTTAAATATATTTTTTTAAATGAAAAAATTTAGTTATTCATACCAATATTATCACTTTTTTTTAAATATTAATTTCAAAACTTTTATATATAAAAAGTATTCTGAAAATATGTGGGAATAGTGAGAGATTATGTTTTCATGTGATATGACTGAAAGGGCAACCAAAGTGGAAAGAGAAAAAAAAATCTGGACCATTGAATAAATCTAACGATTCAAAATATACAAATGTCAAATTAATAAGTTATATTGTTGTAGAGAAAGGAAAAACTGTGACAGTTAGGACTATCAATCCGTGTTCATTGATTTGAGTTTCACGTGAATCAACAACTGTTATATCATGGTTGTTGATATAAAAGTAACGAAACTTTGGTGATTTAGAACAAATTTCAAAAACATAATTAATTCTCTATTTATTTAGAAGAAAAATTAAAGTTTAGATATATCTTTTTAAATGAAAAAATTTAGTTATTCATACAAATGTTATCACTTTTTTTTTTAAACATTAATTTCAAAAGTTTTATATATAAAAAGTATTTTGAAAATATATAGGAAGAATGAATGGTTAAGTTTTCATATGATGTGACTGAAAAGACAATTAAAATGGAGAGAGGAACAAAATAATCTGGATCACTGAATAAATCTAATGGTTCAAAATATACAAATGTTAAATCAATAAGTTATATTGTTGTATAGAAAGGAAAAACTGTGATAGTTAGGACTGTCAATCCGTGTTTATTGATTTAAGTTTCATGTAGATAGACAACTGTTACATCACGGTTGTTGATATAACAATAACGAAACTTTGGTGATTTGGAACAAATTTCAAAAACAAAATTAATTCTCTGTTTATTTAAAATATTCTTAATCAATTAATATGAATTTCAAATTTTAAAATTTGAAAAAAAAAAGATAACATTTAAAAGGCTTAAAATATTCTTAATCAATTAATATGAATTTCAAATTTTAAAATTTAAAAAAAAAATGACATTTAAAAGGTTGATGTGTACGGAAATTTAAACCGTTGGTTATATAAAACAAATTTATATCCCATCCAGCCATTCCAAAGTGGCGAAACTACATTTGTATCCTATCTCCCTCTACGCAGCGGAGGTTTGCTTTCTTGCTCTGCACAGTAGACAGTGGAAGTCTGTTTTTATCATCTGCACAGTAGATAAAATCTCAACCATTGGTTATATGAAACAAATTTTCAACTTTTGATTTGATGATATAAATATCAAATCAATGAGTGATATTGTTATATAGATAAGAAAATTGTACACATTTATTAAAAAAAGTATGTGGATACTTATTAGACAAAGTCAAAAAATATAATTAAATTTTAATTTCTTTAAATGTTTTTAAAAAAAATAAACATTTAAATTAAAATTTCAACTTTAATGTGCTTAAAGTTTAAATTTTAAATACATACACTTTTACACTCTTTGTGTCATTTATATAATAAGAAAACTTAAAATTTTAAATTTAAGATACTTTCAACTGTTGAATTTACTTAATATCCATGATTGTTTTTTTCTACCACTTGTCCCATATTTTTTTTAATACTTTTATATAAAAGATTTTAAATTAATATTTTAAAAATATATGATAATATTTATAATAAATAATAAAATTTTATACCTTTATTAAATAATGTATCGATATTTTAATCTATTTTAAGTAATGATTTTTTATAAATTATTTTTACACTTTTTTATGTACATTTGTTTTACAAATTTAAATTTGAATTATTTAAAAATTAAATTATATTTCTATGACTTCAGGCACCAACAATAACAATAACTAGTAACCTTTTACAATCTTAATCACCAAAAACTCTACTTTCAGTTTTTACTTGACTCCGAACGGCCTCTAAGGTGTCAAATAGCCTCTTCCTCTTCGTCGATTCCGGACAAAGGTTTGGCAAAAGGGTTAAAATGGTCGCTGTAGTCTACAGTATGAACAGAATATAGAAAATAACATGAAAAGAAAAGAATCTATCCGGTGGAGGTGATTGGCGATATGATTTGTACTTTATTATTAGATAATTAGTATCTAACCAAAAAAAAAAAAGGATAACGCAAGTTCTCAATTATACATATTCTCATCACCCAACTTTGCAGGCCAAAAGCTTTTGGACACCAATCACCCGATTCTACAATCAACAAAATCCTCTTCTGTAACATCTCAACCTTTCAGTCCTACCACCCATAGGAAACAAGGGGAAAATAGAGATAAAACACCTAAAAACAGACCCAGATTTTATCCAAGAAATAGAACCACGACGTCTGTTTAGAAAATGGG
The DNA here is from genome assembly GCA_003260245.2 of Sideroxylon spinosum. Lineage (NCBI taxonomy): Eukaryota > Viridiplantae > Streptophyta > Magnoliopsida > Ericales > Sapotaceae > Sideroxylon > Sideroxylon spinosum. Next base: position 23,630,638 of record QLOD02000038.1, on the reverse strand, counting down.
CATATTGTAAAATACACAATCTAAAGTCAGCTCTTGTTGATTTGATTTGTGCACCCATGCGTACGAAATTTGCGGATGTTGATGCGAGCTAATGAAGCAGCCGGTGAATTTGTTCTGTAGATATATTTGAAACTGGAACGAAATGGAGAGAAGTATCAGAGATAAGCATCTTCAGACTCCAATTTTCCCATCCCCTCCTCCAGCATCATCTCTTTGTACCGGCATTCACTGCTGCAAAAGGCTTTCTCACCTCTGAAAGAACATAAGATTGTTTACTTACAAAAATTTTGAGATAACAATAGAATAGTATGATCAAATTTAACTCTGGTGATTGTGTTAAAAAAAAAAAAAATCAATACAAAATTCTCACCTCTGAAAGAACAAAAGCTTGGTTACTTAAAAAAGTTTGGAGATAACAATGGAATAGTCTTTTGTTTTTAGCAAATTGAACTCTGGTGATTGTGTTATATATATATATGTTTTACTATATAGATATATATAAAGGGTCCATCTAACACATACATTAAGGCAAGATCAATTCACTAATCACTAGCGACCAATAAACCAACATAGCTAAATCTAGAACCAAGCTTAACCCAAAGGTACGTTTTGGAATGAGAAAAGTTAGTAAAAGTTTTAGTTTTATTATTTGTACAGTAAAAAGTTAGAATTTTTTAGAACTTCTTAAAAATTTTTGATAAAATATGATCCTACGCACCCTAAATTGTTTAGAATATACCCCCATATCAATCCAACCGTCCCTCCTAAAACACCAGTCTCTGCACTCCCAACCAAATGATTTTGAATTAGAAGATTTGACATAATATTATCAAAGTTGAATTTAAAAAACTCCCTAGCTAGATTATGGCCCTTATCTATGATACTAGTTGTTTCATTGAATTTTCTTCACTAATAAGTTCACGACTTTGATCGTTATGGACTGAAAACTCATCCCCATTATCACCAATCTGGCCCTAAACATGCCAGCGGCGTTGCATGCAAGGGGGTGTTGAAATGCCCCCACTTGGACAAAATCCTAACGGCCTCTGCAATCACCATCTGCGATACTGTGGTTTTATTTATTATTATTATTAATTTTTTTTTTTTTTGGGTAAGTAGAGATGATATTTGTGGGTTGATTATTTGAACCTCAGTAAGAGAATAATTTCAATCCAAAAAGATCCAAGGGTTGAAGTGAAGATGACCCGACTCCAATTCATGCAAGTTCAAAACTTCCAAAATAAGCACAAAAAAAAAAAAAAACTTGGAAAGGTAGCAAAACAAGGGGGTCAGTTGGGCAAACCTGTACATGTAAATGTCTTTTCCTTGCCCAAGATTCTTCTTGCAAGTGTAACAGAAGCTGAGAAAACTCTCAGATGGATAGCTCGTCGATTGATTAGCACAGAACCCATTTTCCTTTCTTCCGTTAGAGAACCCAACAACACCACAACAACTCTCAACTACACAGTTATCGAATATATGGGTAGTCCTCGGGTTCGGGCCATAGGAGATCACACGAGTGTAATCCTCCGAAAGCTCCATCTCAGTAGCAGAGAGACACCCAGTGAAAACCGGGGGAGAATTCGGGTTTTCGAGACCAGAATTCGCAGACCCGAATGGAGATTTCTTCCCCAGAGACGACGACAAACCCGGGGAGAAGCAAGCCAGTTGAGAATTCCTCGTCTTGATCCCGAAATCGGCCGGTGATTTCGGAGATTCAGCAGGGGAAGGAACAGAGGGGGGCAGGGGAGGGATTTGGATCTTCAATTGTGATCCAAACAAAACCATCCTGCTCTCGGGTTTGGATAGTTTTGGGTCGGATTTGTCATCACTGAGAGCATCAACAATGCCAAGACCAACCCCTCTGGAATCCAATTTATCCCAGTGGCTTCTATGTTCGCGTTTGGGGACTTTTATGATGTGTGTTACATCAGACCAAAAAGGGTTTCTCAAAGCAGACAAAGGTTTGCTATCCAGTATTGAAGTTGGGCTCAGAACAGATTCGGAGTCAGTGAAGCCCTTTGAAGTAAAACCAGTAAACAACCTTGGGGAGCTGAAGATCGATGAGGTAAGTCTTCTGTATGTAGCTGTGGGCGATGGTAGAGAACCATTATCCGCCATTAGAGCTTGCTTACTGGTTGGTCTAGATCTCTTTCTCAGCATATCTCCTCTCTGTACAAACCAAAACCATTAAATATTAGTCCCAATGCATGCCATAAAAGTCCCCTAGAGAGAGAGAGAGAGAGAGAGAGAGAGAGACTTGCATGATATGGAATTTAGCCAGAAACCGCCATTAACAAGGTCACCTATAAGCTGAATAAAGCTATGATGTATGTTGGTTTGAGGTTATCAGAAAAAAACTAATTTTTGAGAAAATTCAAAAACCAGAAAGCTCAGGAAAGACTCCATGGGTTCTATATATCTCTCTTCTACACCTCTGGGGCCTCCATTTCTAAAGAAACAAGAAAAACCCGAGTGAGAGAGAGAGAGAGAGAGAGAGAGAGAGAGGCAGGCTAGGTCTTGGGATTTCCCCGGGTTTCTCGCACTTTCTCTCTGTATTTTCTCAGAAGGAATCCCTTCACCGCTCTCTGATAACCGACACGCAGCTCACTGCCTGATGATTAAAAAAAAGAAAAAAGAAAATACGAGAGCTCGAACTTTCATCAGTCTGTTTTTTGTCTGGTTATAAGATTTTGTTTGTGTCCCTCGCTGGTGTTATTTCAGCAAAAATGGTTTCTTTTTTATCGTCATAAAGACTCAGAGGAGTTTGATACAGACAACACTCCGTAAATCAGAAGGGCCTAAAAAAGAGAACTACCCAACATGGAAACAAAAAGACCCGGGTAACTTCCCAGTTTCTCTCTCCTCTTTTTCTTTTCTACCCACTTGCCTTCTTCTCCGTCCTAAAAGATCGCCGTAGCGTTGCAGCTGCGGGGAGGGGGAGGGGGAGG
>QLOD02000038.1:23615256-23627656 GCA_003260245.2 Sideroxylon spinosum | reverse complement strand
GGAGGGGGAGGGAGAGAGAGAGACACAGAGCGGGGTGGGATGTGAGGGGTTGGGGAAGGGGGTGGGGGGATATTTTAAAGAGGCGCGTGCATGGAAATCAGTGGTTCCGATGAAACAACCAGTGCCTCTCACTTCACCTGCCCTGAAATCGAAGTGTGACCAATGGCGGTTTTGACAGAATCATTTCTCTCTTTCTCTCTCTAAAACTCTCTCTCTCTCTCTCTCTCAACAGGTGAACTTCAGCAATCTCTAGAGTTTTGTGTAGTCTCTCTGTGTATATCAAGCTCACCGTTGTCAGCGAGCGTGAATATTAATTAAGATATGTTTGGAAGATATAGAATTATAAAAAGGTAATAATAAAAATTGATAACTTTTGATAAACCAAATGTCACGCAAAACACACTCGCTCTTAGATTGACGACACCCTTGTTCATATCTCTCAACAGTACGACTCACTACCAGCCTGAGCTGGATCAACTTGGCTCAATCGGCGCCTGTTTACGTTTCAATTGAATTTGATTCTTCTAATGCCTTGCATGCTCCTTTTTACATTTCATTTGGAAAGGCTTTTAGAATTGATTTAATTTATTTTAAAATAAAAATTAATTCGATTCGATTTGATTTGATTTAATTTAATTGATAAAATAAAATTTATTTTTAAAATCCATATTTAAATTTAATAATTAAATTAAACTTATTTAAAAAAGAAGTAATTATTTTTACCCTATATACTTACAGTGAAAACCACTTATATCATCTAAATTTTAAAAATATATCTTTATATTCCTTATACTTTAAATAAAAGTAAAAATGTTAAAAAATTCGTCAAATATAAAAGTTTATTCTAAATAAGTTTGAAAATTACATTTATATTTCTGTAATTTACGTTACTTACATTTATATCCTCTAATTCTATCTAGTTTTTAATGGATAATTTTATTTTTTCACTTGAAAATTTTATGTCATTTACAATTTCACTTTAGTTCAAAGTACAATAAATATGAAAGTAGGTGTTCAAAATTCATGGGATATAGTTGATTTTTAGCTTAAGTATAGGAAATAAAAAGGCCATTATCCCTTAATAAAAATCATATTTGACTTTATTAGTGAAAAACACCAAATAATGTATTATCAAATATAAGTGTAAATTTGTTCACTTAGTTATATGGTTAAAAAAAATAATGAATTCTTTTAAATTTTATTACTTTGAATTGAATTTCAAATAATATGAAAATTACAAAATTTAAATAACAAATTGAAATCAAATCTAACTTATTATATAATCTTTTCTAAAACATAAGAATTGGTAAGAAATACAATTAAATTCCACCTATTTCAAGCATGTTTGCTGGAAAGAATTGAGAAAGTGAATAAAATCTAGTGTTTCACAGTGTTTTTTTTGGGGGGGGGGTTTGGGGGATTAGGATAGCATTATTCTTTAAAATTATAATAAAAATTTATTGCTTTTGTTATTTTTTTTATAAATAATACCTTTTTTTCTATATTTTGTCCTTGTTATATTATTGCTTTTACTATTATTTATGTTAAAAATATAATTCAATCCTCACATATTACAAACTAGGTATTGTTCATGCTTAAAGGTGTAAAAAGATAAAAATTTTATAACTAATTAAATATATAAGTAAATGGATTCCTTGTAAAACCCTATAAGGTCACTTACATCCATTTAAATTATGTACCACAACTATACTGGTTTATATATATATAAAAAAAAATTGAAATTGTAATTATCTAACAATATGAGATAAAAACATAATAAATTTTGTGAATGGAAAGAAAAGATAAAGAGGAGAGAATGAAAGAGGAAAGTTCAAAAGATTAGAATGAAAGAAAATAAGAGAGAGAAAAACTTTAAATTTAAAATTGGAATTTAAAAAAAATTACTCTCAAAACTAATTTTATTCAAAAATTTGTAAAGATTAAAAAACTCAAATAGTAAATACAAAGAGTATCATGTAAAATTTGATAAAAAAATTTTTGACTGATTTTATAAAAATACTCTAAATAAAAATATTACCACTTATCTTACTTGTGGTCTATAAAATAAAATAAATATATTCAATGTAACTAATTTAAAATTGAAATTAATTTAAAAAATAATTATTCACAAGCTAATTAATATTTAGGAATTTTTTTGAATTTTTAAAATTTTAAAAATCATAAGAATTTTTATTACTAGAGAAATAACCTAATTATTATCAAATTTTTTGTATTTGTTAATCTAATTCTTAATGTATTTGAAGCATGTAAATTTTTCAATTATATTGAATTTATAATCAAGTGGATCCATTGTAGGAACCCATAAGTTTACCAACTTCCATTAAATCATAATTGGCTTTATGTATGCAAAAGAAAGGTAAAATTATAGTTATCTAATAATGTGGGACAAAAAAACAACTTTAGAGAAAAAAAAAAAAGTAATTCTAACTATTGAACAAATTTAATAGTTAAAAAAATCCAAATTCAAAATTTGAGCTTCTTTATTATATAATTATAATTGTATTACTTAATGTTATGTTAGTAACTTATCACTATTTTATATTATTCTTATCTTCTTCTCCTTATCGTTTTTATGATTAATTTTGCATTCATGATTTACATTGTCCTCTAAAAGCTATTTTGTTATTATTTACTTTTTTAATATTCATTAACTTCAAGAGTGGAAATAAAACTTCATATCCTTATATTAAATCTGAATGTATGATTGTTATATATTTATACAAAATAAATCTACATTTATTATATAGTTATAATTGAACATTCAACTATTTGTTTTTTAATATTTACTTCTACTTTTTGATTTTACAAATTCGAATTTATGTTCAAATAATACTATATTTCAAAAATATTTTTAATTTAATATTTTCTTAAAAATAATTGCATATCTAATATTTTTCCTATTATATCATCTCTTATGTTTAGAAAAATATTTAAATTATAGAAAACTTTCATCTAAATTGATCGAAAAGACAACCAAATTGGAAAGAAAATAAACAATATTAGCTACTAAACAAATCCATTAGTTAAAAATATCACAAATTTAATTCTTGACCTTCTTATTATATAGATGTTACAAAGAGTGTAAAAGCATGTGTATTTTAAATTTTATATATGTCAAAATTTAATTTAATTTAAATGTTTTTTAATTGTTTTAGAAAAATTAAATTCTGAATATTATTTTTCAATAAAAAAACCTTAGTTAACTACGCCTAATAGATATTTATAGAGTGTTTAAAAATATCAATTTAAAAATATTACTTTATTTATTATAAATATGATCACATTTTTAAAAGTACTAATTTAAATTTTTTTTATAAAAAATATAGAAAGGGTAAGAAAATGTGTTTCCATATTAAGTGATAAAAAGAAAATCAAAATGAAAAAAAAATAATCTGAACCATTGAACAAATTTAACAATGGAAAATATGTCTTGAGCTTCCTTATATATATGTATAATTATATCACTTGTCATGTTAGAAACTTATAATTATTCGATTTTGTTCTTATCTTCATTTTTGTATTATTTGCTGACATGTCAAGAATTTATCCTTATTTAATTTAATTCTTACCTTTTTTTTTTTCCCTTTGTAATTATTATGATTAATTTGCATCATGATTTAAAACGTCCTCTAAAAGTCATTTTATTACTATGTAATTTTTTTAATATTCATTTACTTTGAGAATAGAAATAAAAATTCACATCGTTATTATAATAATTTAAATGTACAATTATTATACACCATTGTTTATTTTATAATTGAACATCTTACTATTTGTTTTTGAATATTTGCTTACACTTTAAGGTTTTACAAATTTGAGCTTATGTTAAAATAATACTATTTTTCAAAAATATTTCTAATTTAATACTCTCTTAATATCTAATATTTTTGCTACTATATTATCTGTTATTTTTAGAAAGATATAAAAATTATAGAAAAGTATTCAAAAAAAAAAATTTGAGATAGTATGTTTTTATGTGAAGTGATAAAAAAGACAACCAAAATAGAAAAAAAAACGAGTAATATCAGCTATTGTACAAATTCAACGGTTAAAAATATCTTAAATTTAAATTATTTAACTTCTTATTATATAGATGTCACAAAAAGAGTAAAATTATATGTATTTTAAATTTTAGGTACATTAAAATTTAATTTTCATTTAAATTTGTTTTAATTGAAAAAATTAAATTCTAAATATCACTTTTTTTATATAAATATCCATAGAATGTTTTAAAACATTAATTTGCGTATCATAAATATTATCACACTTTTTAAAATATTAATTAAATTTTTTATATAAATACTTAAAAAAATAAAAGAGTATATTTTTACATTAAGTGATAAAAAAATAATTCAAACAGTTAAGCAAATTCAACAATCGCAAAAATCCCTTAAATCCTTTGCCATATAGATTTTGGGGCCGCCCACGAGCCAAAGTGCCACATTAGCCACCCCCTTTTTGTAAGGCTTCAGTTTTAACTCAAGCCAAGCCAGGAGAGAATTGGCTACAATCGTTAAGGATTGTTTGTTCAATCAAAACCCAATAAAAATTATTAATTTTTTATATTTTTTTAATTAAATTTTGTAATCTGTTATTTTTATATTTTTACTGTAGATTTGTTTGGCCAATAAAAAAATCAAAATTTATTAATTTTAATATTTTTTATTAAATTTTATCATATTTTTTTATATCAAATTTTTATATTTTTATTATATTTTTTGACCAATTTTTTATCGGCCAAACATTCATTTATTTTTTAACCAATTTTTTTTTTTTTTTTTAATCAATCAAACACCAAAAAGAATGAGAGAGTAGGGCCAATGAGAGAGTAGGGCCGAGTTTGAGATAATCATACTACGGACACTGACAGGTGGGTTTAGTCTGGGGCCCGCCTTAACTGCAGTTAAAGCCTACTCCACTGGTCCCACTGGCGTCTGCCTCCATGACCGGAAAGCGGGGCCTAGGTAATTATATATGTTGTGTCATCATCCTTCGCAGGCTATTTATTACCTTTGAATTGTTATTACGAAAATATTTGACTTTTGGTTTCCCATGTTCAAAAAATTAATGCTGGTTTTGCGACGTAATACAGTGTAAAAATTAAAAATATAATGTATCTATCGTTTCAATTATTATCATATTTATGGAGTATTTAAGTGATAAAAAGTTAGTTAAAAAGTATTGTAAAAATACAAAAATTTGATGAAAAACAATATATAGTAAAATTTAATTAGAAAAAAATATAAGAAATTAATAAGTTTTGATTGATTTTAATTAATCAAACAGCATCTATATTATCATATAAAGCAAACGTTAGGCTCTTTTGGAATCCCAAATAAATTCAAAAAAGTTTAAAAATATTAAAAGTTTTACTTTTTCAAAGTTTAAAAATTTTTAACTTTTTTTTAAAAATTTTCAAAATCTGTTGGAAGAGGACAAAATATCGCGTTCCAACGGTTTTACTAGATTTTTTTTAAAAGTTGTACTGATATTTATACTAAAAAGTTTCACAGAACTCCAAAAGTTTTTAAGATTATCTACTAAAATTTTATCATATGTCACTCTATATAATTTTTTACAATTTTATATTAAATCAATCATAAATATGTAACCATCATTTTAAAATAATATTTTATGTTCTAAATCCTAAAAAATTACACTTTCGGTTTCTTTTAGAACTCCAAACTGGCCCATTAGTCTACACTAGGGTAATTATACTTCACTCACGGTGAATTAAGGTTTCGTTTAGGAACCAAAGCTGGAGGCTAACTGCTAGTTATTTTGATGACATTTGATTTGTTTTTTTATTTTGAGTTTATATTTTATTTTACATTTTTTAAAACAAGGCAAAAAACTTAGAATGTATTTGGTCACTTAAGCTTTTAAAATTTGTTTTATAAAACAGAAAATGAGTTTTTATAATAAAGTTTGAGGCTTTACAAAGAGTGCGGTCTCATTTTTATTTTTCCTTTAGTTTTAAATTTTATATAAAAAAATTGTAAAAAATTTTCATTTAAAATACAAATTAATTTTGGTATTATTTCAAATTATTGGTTCTGGAAAGAAGAAGAAGACGTGAACAACCCGGCAATATGAACCTTATATTATAATAAATATTTTGCTTCGGCCGTGTTTGGTTGTTTCAAAAAAAAAATGTAAAAAATTTTAGTAACATTTGTTTTTAACGTTTGATAATACCCTCAAAAGTTAACAATAATTATTAAAAAAATCTATAATTTTTTACTAAATAACAAAAAAGTTACTAAAAATTTTAAAAATCTATCTAACTTCTTACGAAATAATTAAAAATTATTAAAAGTTGTTGGAAATTTTTTAATTTTTATCCAGCCTGCAAAAAAATTTTGATTACTAAAAATTGTTAATTTTTTTTTTTAACACCATTCTTGTACAGCCAAACGCACACTAGAATAAGGCTTTGTTTGGCAACTTTTAATTGGTAGCTAATCTACCAGCTACTAGCTTTTTGGTTTTTTCTAAAATTACAAAATTACCCTCTTACATTTTAATCTTCTTTTAAATCTTTAAAGGTAAAAATTTTAAATTAATAAAAAGTTAATTATTAAATAGCTAATTTTTTTCTTTATCAAACACAAAAAAATTAGTTTTTTAGTAGTTAATTATTAACCAATTACAAAAAAAATTAGTTTTTTTTCTTTACAAACGGAGTTTAAATGAAAAAAATATAATAATAAGAGAGAAGAAGAATGTGTTACGAAGAAACATATATAGGACACCATATGGTTCAAGTATGATATAATGGCCGATTACATAAGGAGTTGAATTTTGGGGTCCATCTCTCAAAAATCTAAGGAAAAAATTTCAATGTGATAATAGCAGAGTCAAAAGAATCAATTACTTATGCATCCATGTATATTAATTCAATAATTAGTGGGATAGAACCAAAAATGACAACGATAGCTCTAGCTTTTTTCGACATGGGTTATGGCCCACGTGTTTTCCATCAAAATAACAGTTAGATCATATCAGTGCATAAATAAATATACTAGGGTTTGTTTGGCAATTTTTTAATTTTTTTTTGTAAAACTTGCTATTAACAAATATATAATCTCGAGTCACATGTCTACTAAACAAGCACAACCTCAGAGTTGAAAAATTGAAGAATCGTAAAAATAAAATAATGCACGTTTCATGTCACTTAGCCCAAACTCTAGTTGGAGTAAGTGAATTTACCAGAGGTAACTCTAGTTTAAGGCATTGCTCTCATGAACCTTTGAGAATTCTTTGGGTTAATGGGTGGGACATTGAAAAAGTAACATTAGAGGGAGACCCCATTTTTCATTGTGGTATCGGATGATGGAGCCACGGAGGAATTACACCACATATTTGGCTTATTTAACACAATTAACAGAAGTTAAATGTATAGACGCGTCATTTGGAGTGTAATAAAACTCCAATAATCTCTAAAAAATTTTAAAACATATTTACTTTTTATCTTACTGCATGCATTACGAAATCACATTTTATCTCACTTTTATCATCTAAACACACCCAGAATAATATGACCTATATTTATATAATATATTTAATTTTTATTGGTCGAATTTAATCCCATTTCAATTATTCAATCACCATGCATGTATGTTGTAATTTATTTCGATGTGTCAAGTTTATTTTATTTTTTATTTTTTTGGGTTTGAAAAGATTTTTTGAGTGGATTTAGTTATTCGAGCTGGACTAAGCATTGAGCACACAACGAGATTTGAAGATTAAAAAAATATATTTTAGGTAATTATATATTATTTCATTTACATTTTCTTAATTTTTTTTTGAAACTGTTTACATTTTCTTATAACAAATTATGCTTTTATATTAAAATTTTAAAAATATTCATTTCATTACTAAACTATTTACTATTGCAAATTTTAAATTATTTTTCCGTCTAAAATACATACTTAATTTTAAAAAAATTAAATTTATATGTTAATTTAAAAAAAATACATGAATTTATATGAACGGATTTAGAAATCAAATCTAAAAGTCGAAATTCTTCTAGTGCCGACTCAACTTGACCCGACGAAAAATAGCAAGCCATGGCCATAGCCATGCACTTTTGGGACCAGTGGCCCACTGAATCAATTAATTAAATTTTTACCTCAGCATCGTACTTGGCTAAGATGAATGGATTATGGACCCATCGATGACATCAATAGGAGATTAAAAACAACACCCAATATAATATTGCTGTTAAAATCTGAAACGTTACCTATCTAGGCCTGTTTACAATCATTTTCAATTTTTTATTTTTATTTTTTTGTTGGTATATTTTCAAAAATAAAAATAATAAAAAAATTGATTATTTCTTGTGAAATTGATTTACAGCTCTCATAAACACTAAATCTGAATCATTAAATTCTCACCTCTTTAATGATTTTAATTATACGTGTAATGATGATCTTTTAATAAAATACGGAGATGCTAACGTTAGTTGCAGATATCGGACCTCCACAATTATATATAGATTAGTGAATGTTCGTATAAAGCACGAATGTTCCAATCACTCTTTCTCCCTTTCACATTATATATATATATAATTGTCATATCAATCAATATATTTTACTATATAGATTTGAATCTTAAATTTTAAAATTTTAAGAAAATAATATTAATAGCATAAGAAAATTTTAATGGTAACTAAAACGAATGTTTAACCATAAATTGTATTTTAGGCCACGTTTGGAGTCCCAAAAAAAACAAAAAATGTATTTTTTTTAAATTTAGAATGTAAAAAGTTGTTTTGAAATGATGGTTAATTACTTGTGATTGATTTGATATAAAGTTGTTAAAAATTATATAAGGTCAAATATGGTAAAATTTTAGTGGAAGATCTTAAAAATTTTTAAAGTTTTATAAAATTTTTTGATACAAATATTAGTATAATTTAAAAAAAAATGACAAAATAGTTAGAATTCGATATTTTAGCCCGTTCTAATGGATTTTGAAATTTTTTTAAACGAATATGAAATTTTTTAAAATTTGAAAAAAATGAAATGTTTGGAATTTTTTAAATTTTTTTTGAGATTATTTGATACCCCAAACGCAGCCTTATTACATTGATGCGACCGGAATACAACTCTCACGCACTTTTATTCCAGTGACTCAATAATAAATAGTTTACAGATGTCAGACACGGTTAAAGTCTTTAACTATTGATCTGAAGCATTGACACAACCTTTCACCTTAAATTGGAATAAAGAAAGAATTAGGTGGCATAGTTTCCAATCGTTTTCAACGCCATGTGGGACAACTTTGGTGGGCCCCCTCAGATGAGGAATTATTTTATGTATAAATAACAAATAAGCGTGTCGTGTTAATGTGAGTCAGTATGATTTTATGCATTTAATATCATTTCTCTATAGATTTGGCCCTTTCAATAATTTCTCTAATTACGCAGGCCTACCCCCTTTTATCTTTGGATTCCTTGAATTGGTGAAAACATTATTAAGTACTGTTTTTGTATCTATTTATCGAATGATTAGATAAAGGTTACGTTTGGTGTCTAAAAAAAATAAAAAAAATCAAAAATATAATTTTGTAGAGTTTAAAATATAAAAAATTATTTTTAAAATGATGGTTAAATATTTATAATTGATTTAATATAAAGTTATTAAAAATAATATAAAGTGACACGTGATAAAATTTTAATGATAAACTTAAAATTTTTAGAGTTTTGTGAAATTTTTTAATGCAAATATCGGTATAACTTTTAAAAAAATCTGGTAAAACCGTTATAATGTGCTATTTTAATCCTTTTCAATGGATTTTTAAAATTAAAAAAAACATGAAATTTTTTAGGGTTTAAAAAGATGAAATTTTTAAAATTTTTTTATTTTATTTGAAGTTCCGACGCACCAAAATAACTTTGTATATTTCGTATTTGTGATTCGTAGCATTCCTCTTGACTTGACGTTTGAGTAAGCTACTACCTAGCCACGCAGGCATCCTAGCACGTCTTTGATTGCACAAGTGAGAGAGTGAAATACTGCTTGATTTTGATTAGGAGCATAAAGGACCACACTAATTTTGGTGAATTTAGACCCAAAGAAAAAAGAAAAAAGAGAAAAAAAAAAAAAAAGTAGGGAGGCAAAGCAAGTCATACGTCTCTTCGACTGGCCCACTGAAAATGCCATATGACAATAGCAAGGTTTTGCGACGATTCGTGGATCAATAGCCACAATTTTGTTCGCACCCTTTTGACCCCATACTGCATGATTTAGGTTGAAGTCTTAAATTTTTTTAAAAAAGTATTGAAACTTTTTAAATTTCTTCTAATTCAATTTTATTTACATCATCCCAGTATCAACTTCTTTTAATTTTTCTTTTAAACTTTTTTCGAAACTTTAAAAGTCTCATTTATATAATATGCATATTTACGGAGATGTATGATTGCGTTTACATGATGTTTTCAATTAACATAAGTTAATATTTACAGGTAAAGTTCAATTAATTTGTTGCTTCCATAAAAACTTGGTCAAGGATGGTTGTTTTTCATTTGCTTTCAATAAGTTAAGGGGTTGATTGGATAAAGGAAAATACTCCCTCTAAAATTTTTACCCCCTCGTAAGTGTGGGTTTCATATTTTTACCATTGATTGGATAACAAATTTTACTCCCCTCTTCCCATTCTTAGCTTTTCCTCCCCCTTAGCTTTCCTCCAATTAGGGGATAATTTTAAGGCACCCTTAGGACTAGCCAAAAGTTATCCCTCTTTAACCCTCTTATTTTTGACGGTTTTAACCCTCGTTAACAGTATTGTTAATTTGATCAAAATAAATATATTTAAAAAAATTAGATAATAACCAACCATTCAAAAGTAAATATTTAAAAAAAAAAGTCTTTTAAATAAATTTATAAAAAATTAAATTTTCAATGAAATAAATAATACAACTTCAAATTGTCCAAAAATAATTAAATAGAGTTAGTTTTGTAATTTAATATTTAATTTAATGGGTAACAAAGTTTGGGACACCACAAGGGTAAAAGAGTCATTTGACTATTTTTTCCATCATTCACTCCCTCTTATTTATAATACATCCAAACCAAGTCAAAAGTTATTGTCTTCCACAAACATCACATCAATGTGGACCAACTCTTTAAAAATAATACTCCCTCTTATCTTATATCACCTCTAAAATTTATTTTCCTAAAATTTTAACACCATCCAATCGGATCCTATGGAGCTTGGTTACTACAATTACAGCACCACTACTGTTTCTGTTGTTTGTTGCGGTTATTTTCTATTCGATACAACACCACTTGATTATTTGTTGATACACCTAATTTATTGCATTATGGTCAGTCGTTAGTTCGTTGCTATGTAAATGTTTACAAGTACTGAAATTTAGAGGAACAAAAAAGGTAGACAAGTCACATGGTATTCCTAACTTTTTCTGTTTCTTTTCTAATATTCTTTTTTTGCTTTATCCCAAATTCTCTAAATTCTTAACATTACATTTCATATTTTTTGAATTTTTATTTTAAATCAGCTAATGCTTTTCGGGTATTTTTTTTTTAAAAATAAAATATTTTTATATTAATTATTTCCCTCCCACTCTCTTTTCTATTATTTCATTTATGTTTGCACAGTTTTCTCATCTCTCAATCGCATCTTTTTATGTCTCCACCCAACAACAATTTGGATTTTTTAAAAGTTAATTTTCATTTTCATAGTTCATATTTTATAAAATGTGCAATTCACACGTGCGTTCGTTGAGGTATGTTTGTGTTCACCCCTTGTGTTTCTCCATTTTTTTTTTGTTTGGAGCCCAAATAAAAACCAAAAAAATTCAAAAAAAAAACCAAAAGGGTAACTTTTTGGTGTTTGGAGTGTAAAGTTATTTTGAAATGATGGTTAGATATTTGTGATTGATTTGATAGAAAGTTGTTAAAAATTATATAAAATGACACGTGGCACAATGTTAGTGGAGAATATTAAAAGTTTTTAGAGTTTTGTGAAACTTTTTGGTATAAATATCAATACAATTCGTAAAAAAATTCTGAAAAAACCGTTGGGACGCTATATTTTAGCCCGTTCCAACAGATTTTGAAATTTTTTTCAAACAAATTCAAATTTTTGGAGTTCAATTTTTGAAATTTTTTAAACTTTTTTTATTTTTGTTGAGGACTACCATCGCAGCCATAGTTGTAAAATTTCGACCATTCATTTTTTTTACCATGTATAGCTTGTGTAGATTTACACAATTCAACAATCAAAATCAATCAATTATTATGACTTGGGGAGCAGTCACCATAGCATTATTCCAGAGGACACAAAAATGTCCCTCCATAAAAGTAATGTGGGTCATAATACACCTCCCCCCCCCCCCCCCCCCCCCCCCCCC
>QLOD02000038.1:23598701-23612530 GCA_003260245.2 Sideroxylon spinosum | reverse complement strand
TAAAACAAAATCAAATTTTGGTTAAAAAAAAAGAAGTCATACAAAACGGAAAAAAGCTATCCAAAATGGTTGGAAGCCACTCTCTCTTCTCTATTTCTCTCCATCGTGGATGAAAAAGAGAATAGAAAATAGGGAAAGCAACCCAAGGAATAGAAGGCCAACGCGGTCTTTTGCCTTTGTCCACCAGGCATTCATTGGCTACTACAATAATCAAGTACATTAATTTAGTCGGCAAGGACAATTGCCGCTTACTCGTTGGCCCTTTTTTTTTTTTTTAACCTCATTTTAATTTTTAACTTAATTAAAGATAGAAATATTTGTACTCACTCGTACACTTTTTTCACCCTACAATAGATGAGAAAAAATAATTCGGAGTAATAAAAAGTTAATAAAAGAATGCATTTATCATTATCCTTTAATTAATAACAACAAAGAATATTAAGTATAATAATATCATCACGGTTACCATCACTTCTCATGTAGTTTGATTGTTTGTTCGGGTGTTAAATTCAAATAAAAAAAATCTTATTTTATTTTCAAATTTTAACTTTTTTCATACAAAATCAATTTTTTTTTTAATGCTCGAAACAAATACATTTACCAACAGGTTAGAGGCTGTTTGGAGTCTTAAAAAAAAAAAAATCCAAAAGAGTGTAAAAAAGTTATTTTAAAATGATGATTAGATATTTACGATTGATTTGATATAAAATTGTTAAAAATTATATAAAATAAAACGTGGTAAAATTTTAGTGAGGAGTCTTTAAAATTTTAAAAATTTTGTGGAACTTTCTGATACAACTTTTTTAAAAAGTTGGCAAAATCTGTTGGAACCCACTAGAATGACTTGTTCCAATAGATTTCAATAATTTTTTTAAAAATGTTGAAATTTTTTAGATTTAAACAAGTTAAAACTTTTGAAAATTTTTAGAGCGTTTTAAAGTTAGTTAACGTTCCAAACAACACCTTTGTTTGTAGGGATAGTGCTTGAGATGGTGAGTGGCAAGTACTACATTATGGATTTGGGAGTTGATATCGTTGAGTGATAATAGTCTAAGATCGTTTAAAATCTAATAATCTAAATATATTTATAATTTTTTAAATTTAAATTATATTTAAAATATTAAATTTTAATATAATGATTTGAGTTGTATAGTCATTAAATTGACATATATAATTATCAATGTCAATATCCTTTTCCACATTAATAGCCCAAGTAAAGCTCCTCGCAAAAGTTAGAGAGACAAGAGACACTTTGGGATGCACATGACAAGTTGGGTCCCATTTACGGGCCTCAAATTTCCTTACTCCAATGGACCAACACCCAACCCTTTTTAGGCATGGATGGTACACAGTGATCAACAAAGTGACCTTTTCCTGAATGAGAGAGGTCGTATTCAAATCAACGGCTACGATGATTTCCCCGCTGTTTGATTAGTGCTCACCGGCCTATTTAAAACTAGCTAAACGAATCCGAACCACTTGATTGGTTGGGTGGGGACCGCGGGTCGCATTATTGGGTCAAAAAGGGCTAGCTAAAAATTTAAAAAAAGCGACCTTTTTCTAATAAAGGACGAAGCCAGCGAACGGAAATTAAGGGTTGTTTGGAGGCATAGTTTTTAACAATTTTTAGTAGTTTTTTTTTTAAAAATTACTAATTATAATTCGTAGTGTATTTGGTGAAATAAGTGACAATTTTATAATTATTTTTAGTAATTTTTTATAATTTTTGAGTGTTTGATAAAATTTTTGATAATTTTTAATAATTTTAAACAATTTTTGATAATTTTTTAGTAACTTTGAGTTCAGAAATTACTGTTTTAAAGTAGAAAATTGACAAAAATTAGTGTTTTACCAAATACTTATGACGTAAAATTTGATATTTTTTGGCTAAAACTTATACTACCAAACAGCCTCTAAACCCTTTGAGTATAAATGGGACCCCACAAGGCATTGTTTGGAAGTTAGGTTTTTAGTAACTTCTAATAATTTCTGACAAAAATTGACGAGTAAAATTTGTAAATTTTTTTGAGTGTTTGATAAAATAAATAAAAATGTTTAATAAGTTTTGACAATTTTAAAGTATTTGATAAAATCAACTTTTAAATGTTTAGTAAATATTTTAATATCTTTTGAGTTAATTAAAGTGAAATAACCCTCATAACTAGAGGAGGATTTAGCATTACAAAATATTCTGAGTTACAAGTCAAAACTAAATAAATTGAAGATGTCGTAAAGGGTTGGCTGGAGTTGGTTGAGATTGGACTGTTCAAGAGATGACTAGTTGGTTCAGGAAATAGATTGGACTAATTATTTTTCGGTCCAAAATTTACTTAATAAATTTTTTTTTTTTTGCATTGGGCTTGAGCCCACTGTAACCCTTAATGAGGCTCTGTCTTTGATTATATCCCTTACCAACTCAGTAAAAATTAATGTTTTGATAAATTATATATTTACCAAACTTTTGGTAATTTATTAAATGCTTAAAACATCAAAATCAGAAAATTTTTTTTTTTCACCAAACGGGGCGCAAGTTGGAGGATTTGATTCGCAGCTGGTCAATTCTGGTCACCTCTTTCCGTGTTTAAAAGATCAACTTTGTGAATCATATGCTTCAATAACTCAACACAGAATAAAGCATAATTCGATCGAAGTACATGAGAGAATCCATTATTTTCATTATCCTCCTACACGCGCTATAATAATTTATTATTCAACCAAATCAAACTAAACTAAGTGTTTTCCGACTAGGTGAGGTCGGTTATATGGATTTAACGACGCCAATCAAATCTATTTAGGGTCATGTCCTCTGTTAAATTTATAGAGACAAGATAATGTCTAATAGTTTATTTTCAACTTCTTTTAAGTCTTTCTCTCCCTCTCCGACTCCTGACAATCTCCATGCTTTCACACCTTTTAACCGATACCTCCATTGGACGTCTTCTAACATGGTATAACCATCTTAAACGATTTTTTCTCATTTTATTTTTCAATTGATACTATTTCTACTTTGCCTCTAATCTTCTAGTTCCTAATTCTATCTCTATTTGTGATCCCACACATCTATCTTTTAATTTATTATTATAAATTGTGAAATTTAAATTAAAGAACTCGCGAAACTTTACCTAACTTAAAAGGAAAAAATACACGAGGAATGACAAATAAGCTTACATGAGAAAAATAATAATAAATCATAAGAAGAACGAAGAAATTAGAAACCTATTTCTCCAAATTTTAATGAAAAAAATAAAACAATAAATAGGGGTTATTTATTTATTTATTTTTTTCTCGTATAATAATAGCTTCCAATTTATTATTGGAGATTTCTAAGTGAAGCTTTAGCCCTAGATTATTCATCCCAATTGGCTACCAAGCCCAAAAGGGACCTGCATTGGGCTAAAGCTTTCCAGGCCGCCATTTAAGGGAAATTTCCTCGAACAAAAACGGCACACCAAATGTGACTTGCTTTGGATACGTCTCAATTTTTTTTTCTTTTCACATCGAAAATATCCTTTTCTTGGTCGCCACGTCCACTAAATTTAGTCCATAAATTTAGACTCTTCAAACCATAGCTAGTGCTAATTGTATTTGATTACCTTTTGACTTTCCCTGTCCTCATATTTTCTTCTCAGCAATCAAGAGCGGGTACCGGGTAGGAAGAAGGGATTGCAAATGGATGATGATCAAAAAGAATTCTCTGAGATCACTCTGAGGCCGTTTGATCTGAGTGATGTGGATGATTTCATGGCATGGGCTACTGATGACAGAGTGAGCAGGTTTTGTACTTGGGAAACTTACACTTGCAGAGAGCAGGCGACGGACTTCATAAAAAACATAGCAATTCCTCATCCATGGCTGAGAGCAATATGCCTTGGAAACAAGGCGATTGGGTCCATTTCAGTGACTCCAGAAGCTGGTTCTGGAATGGGTAAGGGCAGAGCTGAAATTGGGTATGCTCTGGCCTCTAAGTACTGGGGCAAAGGAATTGTCACCAGGGCAGTCAAAATGGTGGTTTCCATTATCTTCAAAGAGTGGCCTCATTTGGAGAGACTTCAAGCTCTGGTTGATGTCGACAACTTGGGCTCCCAGAGGGTGCTTGAGAAGGCTGGATTTCACAAGGAGGGTGTCCTTAGGAAGTATGTTATTGTTAAAGGGCGGTCTTTGGATTTAGTGATGTTCAGTCTTCTTTCAACAGATATTAATTAGTTCTTCATCAATAATACTTGTCCTATGGGATTAAATCTGTCTATAGATTAGCTTTCGTTTCTTTGTATTGGCACTAGGGTCAACTCTCATAATACAAATTTTATATTTCTTTTAGAATTAATAATATATATAACATTTTAATCCAATTGTTTATCATCCAATTGAATATTTAACTCGTAATCCAATCCAATTATTTATAATCCAGTTCAATATTCAACTCATAATCCAGAATTTAAAGCCATAATCTAGGTCACAATAGAGAGATATAACATTTTTAAAATTTAAACTCATAATTCAAGTCACAGTAGAGTAATATAAAAAAGGGAAGGCTGAATGTTAGCTACACAACCACAAACCCGGAATTGTTAGATTAAAACTCAACGCTGCAGATTGATTTAAGCATTGTTCAAGTTAAAAATATGTGAATAAACCTAAGCCGTAACGATTTCTGACTTAATATTCAAGCCTGATATTGAGCAGTAATGTCAGTGACCCAAGTTCGAGTAATATTACTTTGTTCCAAATTAGTACAAGAGTAACAAAGACAGGAAAATACAGAGACATCAAAACATGGGATCCGTGGATAAAAGACTAAAAATGACAATGTCCCTAATCTCACCCTTGTTGTAAGTGTATTTCCTCAGGAGACCTTCCCTTAGGAACCCAACTTTCTCCAAGACCCTTTGGGAAGCCTTGTTCTCTACCTCAACCAAAGCTTGAAGCCTCACCAAATGTGGGAATTCTTCGAGTGCCTCAACAAGGGCCATCTTCAGAGCCCTGGCAACTATCCCTTTCCCCCAGTACTCCACAGCAAGAGCATATCCAATTTGTGCCCTGCATCGATCATCGTCGGACCTTGGCGTGATTATGACGAAACCAATCGAACGGTCGTCAACGCATATTGATCTACAATAGGGGTGAGGGATGCAAAAGTCCTTGATGTAAGCCAGAGCTTGGTCTTTGGAAGTGAAAGTGTCCCACCGGTTGAATCGGCTCACTCTGTCATCCCCAGCATAGATCATGAAATCATCAACGTCGGAGATTTCGTACGGCCGGATTGTGATCTTTGGAGAGTTGACTTCCATTTCCATCGCCAGGGCACCACCAACGTTAAAAGAGTCCCAAAGATCAACGTTTGGTTGGATCATTCACTCGCCTATGACTACTAATTTAATGATTGGGTTTTCATTGTTTAGATCCATGGCAATATTTTATTCGCGGCTGATTAGTGACTTGTGAGAAGCTTTGTTTGCTGAGCTTTACCTAGAAAATTAAAGATTTCAATTAACTAAAATCACAGCATAAAGGAGTTCATAATTTGATTTTTATATATTTTTAATTGTTAAATTTATTTAATAATTAGAATTACTTATTTCTTTTTTCTTATTTTGATTGTCTTTTCGATCACTTCGCATAAAAACACAATCCTCTAATTTTTCTAATTTTTTTTAGTACTTTTCATAAATAAATGTTTTTAAAATTAATTTTAAAATTGTGATAATATTTTTCATAAATAATAAAATTTTAAACAATGTATGTATTCTTATTAGAAAAGCCAATGAATTTATTTATTTTTTAAAATGATATTTAAATTTTAATCTTCTTTAAAAATTTATTAAAAATAAATATTTAAATTAAAATTTTAAATTTAATATGCTTAAAACTTTAAATACATATATATTTATATTTTTTATGTCATATATATAGTAGGGAAACTCAAAAGTTTTAACAGTTAAATTTGCTCAATGACTAGGATTGGTTTTTCTTTTATCTCTACTTTGATTGTCTTTTCGATCATCTTACTCTCTCATTCTTTTTATTTTTTAAAATACTTTTTAAGTTTTTATATTAATATTTTAAAAAATATGATAATATTTGTAATAAATAATAAAATTTTATATCTTTATAAACACTATATGAATATTTTAATTTCTTTTGATTAGAGATTTTTATTTTTACAGGTTTTTGTTTATAGTTTTTCAGATTGGTTTGCTTTGTAAATTTAAATTTTAATTATTTTCACGTTAAATTATGTTTCTGCTTTTTTAGACAAGAGCGATTACTAATTATTATATAATACTTAGAATTTAATATATATTTCATAGGCCTATTTAGATTTATTTTATGAGTTTGAGCCGAAATTCGAGATTTAAAGTCTAATTAATTTAGTTTTATTATTGTGTTGGAGAGTTTGTCTCTTTCATTCTATTTCGCCCTTACAAATTTTCTTATGCAAACTCACTAAAATATAATAAATGAGAAGTTAAAAAAAAAAAAAAAAAAAACCTTGAGTAGAAAAAAATAAAACAAAGATGCTTCCAAATAAGAAGACTAACATAATATGCTTAAAAGTTACTAAACAAAAAATTAAAATTAATTTGATGAAAAAATTTATTTAACACAAAAAAAACTTACTAGCTAGTAGATTTCCAAACCAAACTAGTTTTTTTTATTTTTATTTTTTGGTAAGTCAAACCAAACTAGTTGATTCTAAATAAAGGTGAAATTAATCAAAATGACGGTAACACGATGTTACAATTTTCATAATTTCAGTAATAGCATAAAATTGATATTTGCATCACTTTACAAATATTTTAATCATAATAAAAATTATTTTTCAAGGACCGTTTAGATAATTTTCCCAAACCAAGATAGAATATGGGTTCTTTCAGACAGTGAATCATAGGGTGCCCATGGGCACCGCCGATGCCATTTTGGAAGCCATGAGGCCATAGACTCCATCCACCTTTACAAAATAAAAAATTAAAATTAAAAAATAAAAAAAAACACAGAGGGAGAGAGACCGTAGAATGAGAATCCAGAGGAATTCTTTCATAGTAATGGTAAATCAAGAAAATTTCAGACCTTTTGAGATCCTTTGAACCGACGAAAGACAATTAAATTAATGAATGGTACAAATAACTATGCCTTGGTGTGTTAAATTTGACCAAAAGTCTTTTAACTTTTTTTTTTCTTTTAACTTTTTCAATGTTTTTTATTTTTTTTCTTTTAACTTTTTTTTTCTTTTAACTTTTTCAATATTTTTTATTTTTTTTTCCACATCAAAGATCTTTAATATTTTTCAAAATTTTCATACTTTTTACCAAAAGTTCATATTTTTTATTATTTTATTATTTTTTATATGTTTAAAGAACAAACCAATGCCCAATAACTTAAAATTTGTCTATCTTTTAATTTTTTCTTTTTATTTTTATCAAAATTTGCTATTCCAAACAAACTTGATATAAAAATAAAGTTGGTCATCATGTCAGCAGTGGCCTTCTCCAACAAGGCCATTTTTTTTTTTTTTTTTTTTTGGGTTTCCCTAGTTGAGTTTGGAAAGAAAAATAGTTACGTGATATTTGATTTATTTTTTAATTTATTTATTTACTTTTATATATTTAAGTAAGGAAACAGAAAATACTCTATTTTTTTTATTTTGAATTGAAAACATTCAAAACGATTTTTTATCATTTTTTTTATATGTAAACTCATTTTTTCTTTTTTAAAATAAATTTTAGAAAAATAAGTGATTAAATGAGTTTGAGTTTTTTTCTTTATTTTCAAAATTATAAAATAGAAAATGAGTTTAAAATAGAAAATTAAAAACAAAAAAGAAAATAGAAACGAAAGAAACAAAACAAATAAATTCTTAGTTTTTTTTATAATTGATAATTAGTAAATTATTTTTTTGTTTTTTGTTATTTTGATATTTTTATCCTTAAATATTTAAAAAAAGTTAAAATATAAAAAGATGAATATAATAATTTTAAAAAACTAAAAATATTAATGGTTGGTAGCTCATTTGTTGCCACACGGAGCCTAATAAGTCTAGTTTTTATGATAGCTAATATGTATTAGACTTTTGGCTATCTAGCAGCTACACTTCTCATCTTCTTATTTGCTCTACTTATTTTCAACTGAGGAAGAAAAAGGAAAAGAGCACCTCATCTATGTTTTAGGCTTTTAAGAGGGGGGGGGGGTGTTTTGGAAAAAGTTGAAGGTGATATTTGATTTATTTTTTTATTTTTTTGTTTTCGTTTTATGTGTTAAAAGTCTTAAAATAAATAAATAGAAAATATTTTAGCTTCCTTATTCTGAGATTTTTTTTATGTTGGATTAAAAACACTCAAAAATAATTTTTTTTATTATTTTTTATTTTATGTGTAAACTTATTTTCTGTTTTTGAAAACAAATTTTGAAAATACAAGTAACCAAATATGTTTGAATTTTTTTTTATTTTCAAAAATATAAAATAGAAAATAGATTCAAAATAGAAAATAAAAAATAAAAACAGAAAACAGAATTGGAAAAACAAATCAAATGGAGCCTAAAAAAGAAAAACTAAAAATTAACGTTGAAATAATGTAAAAATAATCTGTAATAAAATTTTTTTAAAACAAGTTGAAAATTTTAAATTAGCGTTGAGATAATGTAAAAATAATCTGTAATAAAATTTTTTTAAAACAAGTTTGAAAATTTTTATAACTTTTGAGAATTCTTTAAAAAATTTTAATACTCCAAACGTCAGTGTTCTCTCTCTTGTTCTTTGCTTCTTTATATATGTGTGTATATATAGGTAAACATGATGTACGTGTTCGCGATCGTGGTCGAGGATATATCATCTTTAAAAGAACAAGTAAATAGATCCCTCCAACGTCAGTGTTCTCTCTTGTTGACGGATTGTTTTATAAAATTAGATTGAGAATTATACTGAAAAGTTCGATAAAATTTCAGAAATTTTAAAGATTCTATATTAAAATTTTTATCATTTTATAAAAAATTAAATATAAATATCTAATCATCGTTTTAAATCAAATTTTTACATTTTAAATTTAAAAAAAAAAAACCAGTATTAGCTGTCTATTGACTATTGCTTAGTCTTGAAGCTAACCAAACAAAAGTCCGCAACTTTTAAACCAAATTTTTTCATTTTAAATTTGAAAAAAAAAAAACCCCACTATTATCTGTCTATTGACTATTGCTTAGTCTTGAAGCTAACCAAACAAAAGTCCGAACTTTCTTGCCTTTTTTCCACCAGGGTTCTAGGCTGTTTCTTGCAGGTATAATTCTCCTATATATATATATATATATACATATACTAAAAATTATCTGCACCTTAATAGACTAAATTTAAATTTATAAAGTAAACCCACGTAAAAAACTATAAAACTAATTTATAAAAATAAAAATTACTATTTAAAAGATACTAATGTAGTGACAGAAAAACAACTAAAGTGAAAAGGAAAATAACAATAACTTTGACCATTGAGCAAATTTAAAAATTAAAAATAATCTAAATTCAAAATTCTTAAAATTTTAATATTAAACACATCAAAATTGAAATTATAAGTAAAAAAATAAAAAAAAAACTCTCAAACAGTACAAAAAGATAATTCGATATAAAAGAGAATATTTAAAGCTAAAAAAAAAAAACTCAAAAAATTCAAAATTTTTTTTAAAAGTTTTCACATTTTTGGGATAAATATCAGGTCAACTTTTAAAAAATATGCCAAAATTCATTGGAACATAGCAATGTTTTAGTTGAGAATTTGAAAAATTTTGAGATTTTATAAAATTTTTTGGTACAAATATCATTCCAACTTTTTAAAAAATTTATCAAAATTCGTTAGAAACAAAAATAATCCCAAATAAAAATAAACAAATTAAATAAAAAAATAATCCCGGTAATTGAGCAAATTCAACAATTAAAAATATTTCAAACTCAAAATTTTTAACAAATTCAAATAATGTTAAAGTTTATGTATTTTAATTTAAGTATTAAACACATTAAAATTGAAATTGTAAGTTAAAAAAAACTCTAAAAATGTACTAGAAATATTAATTTGGTATGTAAAAAAGAAACGTTTGAAGCTCAATTTAAAAGTTTCTATCTTTTTGATACAATTATCAATCCATTTTTTTAAAGAATCTACCAAAAAACTAATATTTGTATCAAAAATTTTATAAAACTCTAAAAGTTTTCAAAATTTTCAATTAAAATCTACTATATATTAATTTTATAAATCAAATACAAATATTCAACCATCATTTCAAAATAATTTACTTTTCTTAAATTTTAATTTTTTTAACATTTTAAATTTTGAAAATTTTTATCCACACACAAAGAAAAACACTTCCCCCATCAATCTCTCCCTACCGCTCTTCTCTCTTTCTCTTATTCTCATACTGTCACATGGGACAAAAGTCCTATCAAACATTACTACATATTAGATAGATATTCATTTAAATTTTAAATTTTAAAATTTTAAAAAGATGTTCATGACATGATTGATGATTGGAACAAATGTCACGTCAAAAGATGTGTTTTATTATATAGATATATATATAAACCTAGGGATGGGAATGGGTCGGGTCGGCCCGACTTGACCCGACTCGAAATAGACCCCAGCTCGACCCAACCCATGGCGTCCGCACGACCCAACCCCGACCTGACTCCCACTGCACGGGTCAGGGCTTGGGTCGGTCTCGGCCCAGCCCGAGACCCCGACCCTGGCCCGTCCCCCCTTTTTTTAACAGTTCAACAAAATTTTCCTTTTTTTTTGTCTTTGTTGAAACTTGAGTCCCTTCATTCATTTGCTTTCATGATTGTTGCAGTGTAAATTTTGCACGCTGCAGGCAAGCCTTCCAATTTCCAAGCACTGCCGGCTACAGGGCTTTTTTTTTTTTTTAACACTGCGGCAAATTTTTTTTTTTTTTGTTTACCGTTTGACCTAACAAAAATTAACGCTTGACTAAAAAATAAGCATTGAGCAGTGGCTTGATTAAGTTTTATTTTGTCAATAATTATTTTAATGTATTTGGTTAAATTTTATTTTATATTTTATTTATTTTAAAAAATTTAAAATATTAAAAAAATAAATAGAATCAACTGGAATAGGTGTTAGTGATCCTGACCCAACCCGATCCAATTCGATCCGAAAAAAGAAAAGGCGGCTGGGGCGGGGCCAGCACAGACCCGGCAGTTTTACATCCTAGTAGAAACCCTCCTTCAACTCCATTAACATTCAAAACCTCAGAACCCCATCTTCCAGACAAAGCAAACAATGGAGGGCTTCGGCGAAAAAGAAGTGTCCGATGAGTTCTCCAACATCACTCTGCGCCTACTGGATCTGTCCGATTTGGACGATGTCATGGTGTGGGGAACAGACGAACTAGTCAGCAGGTTCCGCTCGTGGGACGCTTTCAAGTCCAAAGAAGAAGCCGCGGAATACATTGCTGATTTTGCGATCCCCCATCCCTGGTTCAGGGCCATCTGCGTCGACGATCGGGCAATTGGGATCATCTCTGTAACGCCGAACAAGGGCTGCGATAGCTTCAGAGGCGAAATTGGGTATTTGTTGGGCTCAAAGTACTGGGGCAAGGGGATTGCCACCAAGGCAGTGAAAATGGTGGCTGCTTCTATATTTGTCGAGTGGCCGCACCTGGAGAGGCTCGAAGCTCTGGTGGATGTCGAGAATAAGGCCTCACAGAGGGTGCTCGAGAAGGTCGGGTTCCAGAGGGAAGGGGTACTGAGGAAGTATTTTCTTCAGAAGGGGAAACTTAGAGACATGGTGATGTTCAGCCTGCTCTCGACCGATCCCCCAGTGAACTACTACATCTGCTAGCTAGTTTAGTTTGTCAATTTATAAATATATATATGAGTGCCTGTGGCGGTGTATTTTCATCAAGAAACTGGGTATAGGATTGAAGGGATGCATTGGTTTTATTTCAGATTACTATGGTTAATTCGCTATGTATAAGTGTTTGGATTTTTTTATGACTAATTTGGATTGGTTTTTTTTTTTCGGTGAGGATTCATCATGGTAATTTGATCAGTAATTGGTTAGAATTTGTAACTTTTGGAGGGTTATATACATGTATTTAGACATGAAATGGGCTCTGCTGGCGGTAAGATAGGAATATTACTATTCAATAAATTAGTTTTTATAAAATGTTGACTTCCATTTCGGCCGCCAGGGCACCACCAACGTTAAAAGAGCTCCAAGATCTATACTTGGTTGGTTTAGATCATTCGCTCATCTACTATTTCATATGACTACTATTTTAACGACTTGTGTTTTAATTATTTAGAACATACCAATATTTTATTCGCGGCTGATTAATGACCCGTAAGGAACTTTGTTTGCTGAACTTTATCCAGAAAATTGAAGATTTCAGTTAACCAAAATAACAGCATACTATTATATAATATTTCATGGGTCTATTTAGATTTTTTTTTAATTATTTTGAGTCGAAATTTTGAGATTTAAAGTCTAATTAATTTTATTTTCGAAACTTGGCAGTGCAAATTTCGACGAATTTGATAGAAAATATAAAAAACCAAAATAATAATTCGTCATAGCTACTCAAAACTAAATTTTAACTCTTAACTTTCAAGGGCGGTAAAGAAATGGAAACAATAAGAACAAGAAAAATGCTCACAAAGCAAAAAAAAAAAAATGTTATTATAATTGATTAGGATTTAAAATAAAATATTATAATTACTATTCATGAAATCACATATTATTAATTTAATTATTAAAAAATATTTTAAAATTGCACTTCGATAGTAATCATAAGAGAGGGTCAGTGCTGCATTTAAAATCATAGAGAAGCAAAGCATAAATTATTTCAATAACGAAAGAGTAAAATATAATTAAGAAAATTTATTTTAATTAAAAGTTCTCTAAGGGGTTTTTACGTTAATATATATTAATTATAGAATATAAATAAATATGTTCCGGTGGAAGTAATTGAAAAAATAGATTTGGTGGTGTTGTCGGGTACGACGACTCTATATCGCTAGTTGGCTGGACAACACACAGCACGTCGTTGATTTAGGCGACGACACCTTGAGTTGTTGTGTGATTGTTACCAAACTGGAATAGACTTACTGTGATTGATCAATGAGAACTGTGAGGAATGGAGAGTAAAAGAAAAGAATCAAACGCAGACGCTAGTAAATTTAAAATTTAAACGCACCCCACTGATGCCACAGAGACTCGTTTCCACCTCTCGCTGTGCAACAATGTTTCGGAATACAAGCCCTAATCTTAGTTAAGTTGAACGGCAATGGAGCACCAGGGTCAAATCAACTTCATCTTCCACGCCACTGACACCGTTAATTCCTTCCCTTCTCTTCCCCCCATCTACAGATCAACCTTCAATGGCGCACTCGCATTTAGCACTCACTTTCTAGCTCTAGAAAACCCGGTTGGAGCACATAAGCTTAGATACGTTATTTTCTTGTTCATGTATAAAAAAAATTCAATCTTTGATTGATCGGGGATGTGCGTGTGCGTGTGCGTGTTCGGGATGAGTCCAGTTTTGGGTTTGGAAAAGCCTGAAGGGAGGGGCCTAATGCCACATTCTAACAATAATCAAGGCGCCATTTTCAAGGCTTAGATGCAGATTACAGGAAGGTTTCGGTTGGTGTTATTAATTGAGCCTGCGGCATGGCCTGGTGTTGTCATTTGAAACGACGACACGCTTGTATCGTGTCATCAGCCAAACCGATGACATGGTGTGTCGTCACCCCCAATAACGATACTAATGGTATTTTTGTCAATACTTCAATCTAAGCATATTTATGTATATTTTATAATTAATATATATATATATAT